>JAOANK020000048.1:111853-123382 GCA_026257165.2 Telfairia occidentalis | reverse complement strand
GGGGGGGCATTGGGGGAGAGGACTTCATCACCCAAGAATTCCTTTTGATTTAAAAATGCCTTTTTTTTTTTTTGAATAAGAAACGAGAATATATATATAAATCACAAAAAACAGCCTGAGGGCTGGGGGGCAAGAAGACCCCACTGCTAGAAGTACCTAAAGAGGAACAAAATAACTCCTCCCAAAACAACTAAAAACTTGAAAAGAACCACAACATCAGCAAAAATCCAAAAGAACAAAAAGAGGAACGAAAACCTGAAAAGACCACAACATCAACAAAAATTCAAAAGAACAAAAAGGGGAACGAAAACCTGAAAAGGACCACAACATCAGCCAAAAGCCAAAAGAACAAAAAAAGGAACAAGAGAACTCCTCCCTAACCCAAACCCAATCTTAAAACCAGCCAACCAAAAACCCCACAAATAGCTACTACCTTAAAACTTTATAAGCATCAATGATGTGTTTAAGTATTTCCAACGTGTTCACAATAACCTGAATAATCGTATTTTCCAAGAAGAGAAGATAGGGATTAGGGATTAAAGGCTATTGAGTCATCATTAAAAGATTTAGACAAGCAAGAAGGATTGTCGATGACATCCCATCTTTGACCTCTTCTTCATTAAAAAGAGGAAACAAACCATCTTCAAAGAAGTCCTCCATACAACAGGCATTATAATCTTTTGTTAAGGTTTCTTCAACAAAAGACTTATATCTACTAACACTTACATTGCACACTTCATCTTCATCCAAGAATTCATTCTCCAAAGAGGGAGGTTGAAGCTTATCTTTAGTAGAGTGAGTGAAAGATAGAAATAAATACTCCTTTAATATCACCATTCAAGCTTGTTCAGTGTCCTTCGACTCTAAACCCCACCACGGGGGGATCAATGAGCACGAGGGGAGGGTTTCATCAGCCCAAAATTCCTTTTGATTTCAAAAGGCCAGTTTTTTTTTTTTGGATAAGAAACGAGAATATGTATATAAATCACAAAAAACAGCCTGAGGGTTGGGGGATGTGAAGACCCCACCACCGAGCTAAACAAGGAGAGCTCCCCAATCAGAGATAATCATGAGGAAGCTTGAATTACAAAAGAATTTTCTGTGATTTGCGCACCACCAAGAGGCCGTGTGCAGTAATCTATTACAAAAAGAATCCCAAGTCGATGACCTGTTCTCAAATAACCTCCCATTTCTTTCTTTCGAAAAAAAAGGTCAGTGTTTCGAAGTAATTTTTTATTCACATCAGCTATTCATTTTGCTTTTTAAACACTTGGCTTCACCATTGTCCTCCTTTTTCTGATTCTGGTTCATCAGAGATTGATTTTGCAAGTCTCTACCTAGCTTGGACTTTGGTCATCCACCCTCTTCTTTTGTGTAGTTGTTGCTATTCAAGACTCTTTCTTATTAATTTAAAAGGGTTGTTCTTTTATTGCATTCATGGAAAGGTAATTATTGTTAATCATGCCCCATTTCAGATATCTGGACCACTTCTTGATGAAAACCAAGTCAGATCCATAGTTGATGAGATAAAACAGGTGATCACTGCCAGTTCGAGTAGAAAAAGAGAGAGAGCAGAGAGGGCCAAGGCAGAGGATTTTGATGCAGAGGAGGGAGAATTGATTAAAGAGGAAAATGAACAAGAGGAAGAAGTTTTTGATCAAGTAAGTTATCTCAATCTGAATCTTGCATATTCATTTTAGAAGAACTCCACTTTACATCTCACTCCTTTTTGAAACATTGTTATTTATGAACTCTACCTTTGATTCAGGTTGGTGAAATATTGGGAACTTTGATCAAAACGTTCAAAGCGTCTTTCTTGCCATTCTTTCAGGAGCTGTCTTCATATCTAACACCTATGTGGGTAAGTTCTGACAAATTGGGCAGATGTTCTACTTTGTCATCCGTGGGAATTTCTTTCTGTAATCTATATCTACTTGTTCAAATAACTGTATGGACTATGTTCTGACTGCTTATTGATCTGAGATCCAATTAGATTTGGCTGATCATTTCTCCCTTCAAAATTAGTTTATGGGTCTCATCTCGCAAGTAATTTAAAGTTGTCAGAACGGTATTTTGGTGTCAGAGAGAAATGAAGTTTGAAATTGTTAACTCTAATTTTGGACAAAGAACTTTGAATATAAATTCTCTGGTTGGTTTGAAATGGTTTGGAGAATAACAAATTTTTTTAAGAAAAAAGTCCGTCACAGTTGGTTCTTCCTTGTACTTTGGATAAGGGAGGCCAATCTCATTTGTTTGTTAAAGCTGTGACGAATGATGTAATTCGATTGAATAAGAGAGAGGAAAATAATTATCTAAATGACTAACAGAAGCTGGAAAAGATGTTGAAATTTATAATGTTTTTCGTAACATCCTGAATACCCACAGTTTTCTTTCATGAGTAAGAACCTCATACTACACCTTTGATTACTTCTGATGGAATAACATTAGTTTGGTGATACAGGAATTTAGGTATATAGGACTTGTTTATCCATTCACGTACTTGCCAACTCCCTATTATGATCTAAAATTTTTGTTTATTACTTGGAAGCAGCAAAAGTGTGTGGAGCCCTTGAAGACTGGGGGTCTTACCACAGAAATAATAAAATTATATTTAAAACAACAAGAGTTTTAATAAATTAGCAATTTAAATTCCGAATAAGCCTTACCTTAATATTTTGTAGTGATTTATTTAGTTTTTAGTTCAACTCATTTGGATTGGAATGCAGGGGAAGGATAAGACACCTGAAGAAAGAAGGATTGCAATTTGCATCTTTGATGATGTTGCAGAGCAGTGTCGTGAAGCCGCTCTGAAGTAAGCTTGCTTTACCTCATTACTTCTGTGAAACCATATTTACAAACAAAAACCTATTGTTATCTGGCTTCTTGTTATGCAACAGGTATTATGATACATATCTTCCCTTCCTACTGGAAGCTTGCAATGATGAGAATCCTGATGTTAGACAGGTGTGCATTTACTAACAGTGTTAATTTGCTTGGCTTAGTCACTTCCATTATCATAGAGTTCTATGACTTTTTCAGGCTGCTGTGTATGGGCTTGGTGTCTGTGCAGAGTTTGGTGGATCTGTATTTAAACCACTTGTCCGAGGTAACCCATTTACATTTCTGAAAGAAGATTATGTTTTGCATAGAGTATCATTTTTTTAATGAATTTCCACAGAGGCTCTATCAAGATTAAATGTTGTATTACGACATCCTAATGCTCTACAACCTGAAAATGTAATGGCATATGACAATGCTGTTTCGGCTCTGGGGAAAATTTGTCAATTTCACCGTGACAGTATTGATTCGGCTCAGGTAATGTATAATTTTTCTAACTAATAATTATTAATAACTGTAGATGTAGAACCCTAACTGTTCTGTTATTAAAGAGATTATGGGCAATGCCTAAAATAAGAATTACATGCCCATTTTTCAACTGAGTGAAATGTAGACAACTACAATTTTCGAGGACTTCCCCTGTCCAGTTTCTTTATGCAGTCAATAATTCTCAATTTTTTTTAATATTGTTATCCATGCTCCAAATAGACTTATGAAACCTTTCAGAGATTTTAACATGACTCAATTGATATTGATTTTGGTCTCTCATGATTAGAAGTTGTGTACGGTTTTGACAGGTCGTTCCAGCATGGTTAAACTGCCTACCAATAAAAGGCGATTTGGTTGAAGCAAAAATTGTGCACGACCAGCTTTGTTCTTTAGTGGAGAGGCAAGTTTATCCGCTAATATCCCCTCCCCTTTGTAGTATTTGTAACTCTTACTTAAATTACCTTTTCTGTATCCTAATTATTATAAGCACTAAGTTAATTTTATATATACAGGTCGGATATGGAACCTTTGGGCCCAAATAATCAATATCTTCCCAAAATAGTTGCAGTATTTGCCGAGGTCAGTTGGTAATTAGTTTTTAATCAATTAATCATACTTCACAGTGAACAATGGACTTTTAGATTATAAATGGACTCTAGGACTTGATCTATATAGTGGTGAGTGCCTCCATCCATTAAATCCGTGCATTTTCTAAATATTCAAAGTCTTGAAAGAGAACAGAGTTTCCGTCTTATTATGTAAAAGGAATGGTTGTAAGCAAGATCCATGCTGGTACATAGCCATTGTGGGCCTTATTTGGTATTTCTTATTAAGAATCAAAAGGTCCAGCGGTTCTGATCTTAATGGCACTAACGAGTGATGCAAGATGACTTTAATGAGAATGGTAGGCATTTTATACGAGTGGGACTTGTTCCATGCCTGCCAGTTTTATATTGAATGTGGTCTGAAGTAGAAATTAGAGGGCCGGATGGTGTAAGCTGAGCATTGTTCTACCGAATCAAAGGTGATCTCTCCTATATGAGGGGACGGATGATGATTATCCATTTCCTTTATGGAATTTCTGCTGCACGAATGAATCCATAAGCCTGCAAGAGAACATAAGAATGGGTGGTGGGATAACGACAATTGTTTCCACCATAAACATGGGTGCTATGAATCTCTTTAGTAGTGATTGAATCTAGGGTAGTATTTGCTGACCATTTATATTTTGGATTGCGCCTCTTATAAAAAAAAAATATTTTAGATTGAGCCATTTATGTCCCAATTCAATGAGTTGGTGGAAATGCTCTACATCATGAAAATTGTTGTTAGTCGTATCCTCTGATTGATTATGTAGTCTTGATTGCATTGTGATATTGGTATATAGAGAGCGAACTGATTTAATAATAATCAAACAAATTTAAGAAATATGTTAGGACAATTGAAATTGCTGAATCGAACCAAACATATGCGAACTAGGTGAACTTCCTGTTTTCCTGTAATCCTATCCAAAAGATAGTTTGAGATTCTCCACAGTAATTGTGCAAAGTTGTTGGCTGTATCTTTTTTGTATAAGCAATGAGATGCTACTTGGTGCACGTTTAGATAACATGAGTCAATGCTTTGTGCATCACTCTTTAAGTTTGAGGGGACTAATTGCTTGTGCAGGTTCTATGTGCGGGCAAAGATTTAGCAACAGAGCAAACTGCAAGCCGAATGATTAATTTGTTGAGACAGATGCAACAGAATTTACCGCCTTCTACTTTAGCCTCAACTTGGTCCTCCTTGCAGCCCCAGCAACAACTTGCTTTGCAGTCTATCCTCTCGTAGTCTCGTAAAGGTGACTCTGGATCTTGTGCTGCTGCCCCCGAGATGTACACCTTTTCTGTTCTTGTTTGTGTGTGAAATATATTCGTCCCCATTCTTTGCCATAAAATGCTCTCGAGCATGAGTTTTGTCTAGTCTCTTACACAGAGGCGTTGTCATTTGATGAGTGAATGTCATCGTCGCTGCTGATAAGAAATGTGTTGGAAAAAATGTGTATATTTCATTTGTTTATTTCTAAGTGGGCTTAGGCCCGAGGTCATTATGTTTTTTTTTCTAGTTTCGGATGGATGGATTGTCATGGAGGCAATCCTTTTACAGTTTTGTTTTGGTCCTATTAACTAGTATCATTGTCATTATAAATTTTCGTTGCAGTTTAAGATTATATCGAATGAATTTTGGATTGTATTTCTTTGATTTGTTTTAAATTTTATTTCGAATTAGGTATGAAACTTGACAACCTTTACCCAGCCTCCTCTTCTATATCATTGTTTGAGTGCAGAATTTTCGAAGTTAAAGAAAGGGACGACAAAACAACTTAACACTATATTTTATTTACGGCTCGAACATGGTGGATGCTCATTTAAAGACAATAGAGAAGATAGCAAAAGAGGGAATCTACTGAACATGCTTGAAAATGAAAGGACCAAAATAGGTAAAAACATGTTAAGATTAAAAGGTCAAGTAGGCGGCCTTCATTAATCTTTTCATGAACTGGTCAAGAAATGGCTTAATAAAAGCTAGTGGACTCAAGGCGAGACAATGCATGTTCAGAAAGCTTTGCAGTGAATTTTTGAATTGAATTAAACGCTTGTTTTTCTGAATATCTTCATTCCTCTGTAACCTAACATCGTGCTTCCACGAGTTTCCTGTGTTTTTCGGTTTTTTTTTTTTTTTCTTTCTTTTCTCCAAGGAAGAAGACTCAACTCCTAACTGAAGTTGCAGACCACTCATAGTTGGGCGTGCGGGTGCGAAGCCTCCTCAAACTCAAAGCAGTAATACCTATTAATTATGCATAAAATTCCTCCTCACTGCCGTCATGATTCATTATTCTCTTCTCTCGGACCCTCATTATACAGATGAAAAGGGCAGAGCTGATTCTTCTCGTCAATTAAGACATTCGAGTTATTAAAATATTGACTCCTTCATTTGATGGTCTTCTTATAATTAAAAATCAACAGACATGCTGACAAGAAGATGAAGACGAGGACACCACTAACATTAACAACTCAAAGCCCTCCCTCCTGCTCCATGCCATCTGCCGCCATTTATAAAACACCCACCAACTTTTCTTCCTTCAAACTTCATTCCATTCGTGATTGGAGATGGACGGTTCAGTTGAGGAACAGCATAAAGTAGTTTCAGGCAGCAAACTTGGCAAATTCAAGGACAGATCTCGTAAAGGGAGATTTGTTGGTGTCCGACAAAGGCCCTCTGGGAAATGGGTGGCAGAGATCAAAGACACAACACATGGTATCAGAATGTGGTTGGGAACCTTCGAGACAGCGGAAGAGGCTGCCAGAGCCTACGATGAAGCTGCTTGCCTCCTCCGTGGTGCCAATACTCGAACCAACTTTGCATCTCATCTCAGTTGTAAATCCACCCTCTCTTTGAAAATCAGAAACCTTTTGAACCAAAAGATCAGTTTGAAACGAAGCTCCTCCAAAACCAACGCCATCAAGCCCATAATCCAATCAACCACCAATCTCGGTTCAAGTTGTGGCATCACTGGTGATATCACTAGCAACAGCTCTCAAATTGGTGGTGCCTATTCTGGGTTATCCACTGCCACAAACCAAGAGGTGCAGGTGTTTGATAATGCAGATAGAGCAGACTGGAGCACCTGCATTGGAGAACTTGAACTGGGTCTTTGTCAATTCAGCCATTCATGGTGGCATTTTCCTTTTGGGTTCGACTTGGATGAACCTCCATTACTAACCCACGAAGGACTGGAACCACCCAGACAAGTGGCAGAGGAGTCATCTGATTCAGCGCAATTAGAACTAACATCGATGCCTATGTGTTCAGTGAATGGAATGAGTGAATATTTAGGATATACATATGATGCTGCCGATACTGTCGGTCAGTTATTCTGCCCAAGTTGATGATAGCTTCACAACCGATGTACTGGAAATTGAATAAGGATGCACCAAGCAGCTGATAAGGAAAAAGAAAATCAAACAAGTAGCAGCCAATGAGGTCAGCCTTTTACTTCGTTTTTCTTGTACCAGTCTGACCCTCTGCCTTAGGATCAGTTGGCCCTATTTTTCCTCTGGGAACAAGGTAAGGGAGGAATATGACTCCATTGTACAGTGTCCGTTCTATTTTTCTGAGGGCAAAGGAAGAGATATAATTCAATGGTAGAGTGTTCCCTTAGACATGGTGAGGTGTAAGTCATTGGTTCAAACTCATGATTATTCCTAAACCCAATCTGATAGAGACTTGTCGTTGTAGTTTAATCTAAATATAAATAATCGTTGACATCTAGACAAGGGAAAAAAAATCAATTTTCTTTTTTATGGTTAGGAGTTTATTCTGAATCATGATGCTTTTAAGTAAACAAAAATATCGGATGACGTTTCATGCTAATATCAAAACAATTCATTCATCTTAAGTTTAAAGGACATTACTTTTTCACAGACATCTAGAGTAGAATGGTCAAACCTTGCAAGACTAGCATCTAGAGATAACCAAGGCCAAGCAAAAGTTCTTTTATATTATTCTTTTCATGATTTTTTTATCACAGGAGAGGGATTTATAATCATTATATGGCATGATGAAATACCTGTTCTCACTAAAGCAAAAATGAGACTGAGAAAACTTAGCTCTAGACAACTATAGAAAAATGATGGGGAGGTGATGACAGAAGATAACAAGAAGGGGGAATGATTGAAGACCTCTCAACAACTGTCGTTCAAGTGTTGCTGGAATCCAAGAAATTCAACAGATGGTGACCCATTTATCTAAGACAAGCACGTTGTGTTGTCGTCAAGCAAGCCAAATGATCTTCCCCAAAGACAACAAACATGGACAACTTGTAATACTATCTATAATATGACTCCATCCACTCAAGACATTATAAAATTACAGTCAAAACACTGGCATAAATATTCCTGATCTCATACACAGAGCCACAAAATACATAATGGAAATTTACTACAAGACATGGAATTGCTTATAAAACGGGAAAACGGAAGACTCTTGTACTAAATAAATTATCAGAATAAGAGCACTATGCACACTTTAGTAATCTTTTAGTAATCTTCACCTTCTTCTTCATCATCTGCACCTTCAGCGCCAACTTCTTCATAGTCTTTCTCAAGAGCAGCCAGATCTTCACGGGCCTCTGAGAACTCCCCTTCTTCCATGCCCTCACCAACATACCAGTGGACAAATGCCCTCTTCGCATACATCAGGTCAAATTTATGGTCAATGCGAGAGAACACCTCAGCTACTGCTGTGTTATTGCTGATCATGCAAACGGCCCGCTGCACCATGGCTAGATCGCCACCGGGTACAACAGTTGGAGGCTGGTAGTTTATACCACATTTGAAGCCCGTTGGACACCTACAAAACAGCCCCCATTATCAAGTTTTTCTTGAATCCAAAATAAAATGGTGTTAAAAGGACAAGGCCCTTGAAGCTAAATTGCTAGTATCCACCAAGATAACTTAAGCCTACTCCAATCTAGAATGAGCATAGAGACGACTATACTTGGAAGTGATGTGGGCTCACTATCAACGAGTTCCTTATTCTTCACGACATGATAGAGAAAATTTTCATCTACGAATTGGGAAGTGGAGGTAGAAAGAGAAGCGCCCCCAAGTTTGGCCACACAAAATTAATGTACGTTAGAACAATGAAGGAACGGTAAGTTCAATGTAAAACAACAAAGGAGAATTCCTCTTCGCCATCTTCTGCGGTGAGACAAGTCCATTTTTGGTATATTTTCTTTTTCCTTAAAAGTTGTTTTCGCCTGAGTTCTCATGGGTGATTTTTTTAGAACATTTAAGTTGTTCTTCCTTCAAAAACTATGAGCTTGTGAATGATTCTTTCAAGTGCATAGCGATCTCTTGATTTCTGGTCTGCAATAATCCTAACTTTTACGAGTCACCTTCATCACAGCTCTATAAATTTGTTCTTTAAAACTACTATACAAAACAAACTACCAAAAACAAGCCCCAAGAAAACTGAGTAACCCCTTAATTTTCCTAGATAAGCTTTAAAATTTTACCAAAATAACAAGTTATTTTTCTTCCACTTACCAGTCAACGAACTGCACAGTGCGCTTTGTTTTAATGGTGGCAACAGCAGCATTGACATCTTTGGGAACAACATCTCCTCGGTACATTAAGCAACAAGCCATGTATTTCCCGTGCCTCGGATCACATTTTGCCATCATGCTCGAAGGCTCAAAAACTGCATTTGTGATCTCAGGTACAGATAGCTGTTCATGGTAAGCCTTCTCTGCTGAGATAACCGGAGCATATGAGGAGAGCATGAAATGAATACGAGGATATGGTACAAGATTCGTCTGGAACTCTGTTATGTCCACATTGATGGCTCCATCGAATCTTAATGACGTGGTCAAGGATGAAATGATTTGAGATATCAATCTATTCAAGTTGGTATATGTAGGCCTATCAATATCCAGAGATCTCCTACAGATATCGTAGATAGCTTCATTGTCTAGAAGAACAGCAACATCCGTGTGCTCAAGAAGGGAATGAGTGGAAAGAACACTGTTGTAAGGTTCCACGACGGCAGTTGAAACCTGGCATTGTATCAAAGTCCGATATTGTTCAGACAAGCAACAATTTCCTGGTTATTCCAGAAGATTACATGTTTGGCCATTTGAGTACTTCTTCCTCTTAATGATCAAATATTTTGGTAAATCTACATTGGAAGTATCAGTACCTGAGGGGACGGGTAGATGGTGAAACCAAGCTTTGATTTCTTCCCGTAATCCACCGACAAGCGTTCTAACAACAACGAACCCAGACCAGAACCAGTGCCACCACCAACAGCATTAAAAACTAGAAACCCTTGTAACCCAGTGCAGTTATCAGCCAATTTTCGGACTCGGTCAAGACAGAGATCTACAATTTCCTTTCCAACTGTAAAATAAAAGATACGTCAAAAAGAGTCACCAAAAAAAAACAAAAATGTTAATTAAGCATCCACCAGTCAACATCCGTCACCTGTGTAGTGCCCTCGAGCAAAATTATTGGCAGCATCTTCTTTGCCAGATATCAATTGCTCGGGATGAAAGAGTTGTCGGTAGGCTCCGGTTCTTACTTCATCAATCACAGTTGGTTCTAAATCAACAAATATAGCCCGAGGCACATGCTTGCCCGAACCGGTCTCGCTAAAGAATGTATTAAAGGCATCGTGTGCAACACCTTCGGAGGTATCACTAGAAAAAGAAATCAGAAGTTTTCATTCAATAGTTCATCAGCCCGACAAAAAGTAGAACTTCTGTAATATAATTAATTTCGACTCCCAAAAAAAGAAAAGAATAAAAGATACTAAAAAGAATTACCGCCTTGGATCAACTGTACACGTACATATAAATATTTTGCATCAAAATTAACGAAACAACAGTCAGATGCGTGATATCTAATTAGTCATCGAATTTGTTTGAAAAATGTTCCTAGAGCAGTAAAAACTGTAGATAGAAACAATTCCATCAGTCCCTCTGAGCAATTAGACTCGGATCCCGTGTGGTAGTCTGGTAGGGTAGCCTATCTCCAGATGCAATGCAAAGTAGCACACACATTACTCAAATTTGATCGTTGGAAGGCGAAAGTACAACCGTACGGACGCGTTTAATCTTTGGCGATTCGTTGAAGACACGAAATAAGAGAGAAAGAGAGAGAATGCCGGAAACAAAAACCCGAAGCAAGTAAAAGAGAAGAGAAATGAGAACAGAGAAAATTGAGATACAGAATGGTAGAGAAGAAATGGGGATGGACATTCCATTACCTGGGCATCATACCATCGGGTTGGATGCCATGTTCGAGGCAATAGAGCTCCCAGCAAGAATTACCGACCTGAATCCCAGCCTGCCCAATGTGGATGCTTATAATCTCCCTCATCTCCCCCTCAGAGAATGTGGAAACGGCGATCGAGGCGGCGGAGCAGGGCAGTGTTGTACCCGTACGACTACGAGTGAGAATGAAGGGCAATGTCGGAGTTCGTGGCGGAATTTAAGAAGAGGCTTTGCTTTAATGGCGAAAGAAAACCAGATTTGATAACCAATTCGCATCCGGAATTGGAAATTGCAAATGCAAGGGAGGTCGCGCCAGGCTTTCCAATGGGTCCCCCTCCCTCGCTCCCTCCCTCCAATATTCTTCTTATCCCTTTTTTTAGACCATT
>JAOANK020000048.1:75179-106241 GCA_026257165.2 Telfairia occidentalis | reverse complement strand
TTTTTTTTTTTTTTTTTTTTTTTTTTTTTTTTTTTTTTTTTTTTAAAAAAAACTTACTTTTCAACAAAAGGAATTCTAGAGTGTGTTTAGGGGCATATAAAAATACATAATTAACAATTGGATACAAGTGCACAACTTTTTTTAACACTATTTTATATAAATGTTCTAATAGAATTTTTCATATAAAGCACAATCAAACAACCATTTAAGTCATAGTTATGTGAACTTGAGCATAACTCAATTGACCAAAAGTCAAAGGTTTAATCCAATCATTATCCTCACATGTTGAACTCAAAAAATAAAACACAACTATTTAAGTCTTAACTCACAAAATGAAAGATGATTCCACATTGGCATTGTTCTCTATAAACAAGATTACAAACACAAAGTGAAGAAGGTTAGAGAATACGTGCAAAAGATAAATTGAGCATTAGTGTGGTGTTTGCCAACTACCCTTTGATGCCTAAATCAAACTAAGGTTAGTTTCATATAATGTATATCAACTATTCTAACGAGGGTTAGTGCCCTCTTCCCCTTACTTATAACCTAAGCACGTGGGTGCCAAACTGAACATAGTTCAATTTGTTAAAGACATATCTCCATGACCAAGAGTTCATCTGTTCGAATTTCCCCACCTCACATATTGTTGAATTCAAAAAAAAAAAAAAAAAACTCGGCACACGGGTAGATGAACTCTCTCACCTACCATACTTTGTGAGAAAAAATATCTTCTTGAACCAAGTATTCTTGGTATACCTCATTGGCCTGTCTCATTGTGCTACTAGTCTTCATAAACAAACCCAATTATCTCACATTACTTTACTAATTGGTGCCACACACGTATGTAATTTATTCTCAAAATTTCCTTATAGTAGATAACATTAAAATTCTACAACTCCTCACGAACCAAAGTCATCAGAGACTATCATTCATATATTATCGCATCATGTTAATTTATGGGATAATTGAATTACATTGTTTGTGTTGATTATGTTGAATTGATTGAAGGGAAATTTTTAATCAATCTTCGTTCAAATAAACCAAACTCAATAAAATCGACTCAGTTTAAGAAACTTCAAAAAAAAAAAAGTACGGTTGGGTTCAGTTACATTTACTCCTTACATTTTGAGAAAAACTGTGGGGATGAGTGGAGTTATAATCTTTGAATAGTAGGATGGAGACCATAGACCGACTAAATTTGGATCTAAATCGTACCCAACCCACCTCAAATTGATCCATTCTCTTCATTTTATCAACTATTTGGATTGCAACTTTCCTTTCTTTTCTTTGCTTCTCTCTTTTGCTTTTAAAATACATATTCATGGTAGATTTCAAAATCTACCATCAATTGATAGAGGATAGATCAAATTAGATGTTGAAGACAAAATCAGGCAGAGAGAATTTAGGACATTTTTGAAAGATGCACAACTTCACCGCCATCTCATTCTAAAAAATGTGAACTCGTTTTTGGCATTCTAACCTTTACTTGTATGGCTGTTTCACGAGTCACCAAATTTCAAAACCTTGAAAAAAATAAATGGAAGGGAAGGGAAGGAGAATCAACTTTCAACTGCCTGAAAAGAGAAGACTAATGACCTTCCCAAGAGAACAGAGAGAGTGGTGTTCAAGAAAAAGGAAGAGAGTAGATAAATTCATCTGAGACACTATAAAATTTTTCGAAAAATGAAGTGAGGTAAAAAAAAAAAAATGCAACCCTCAAAATTCACAGAGTTGGCAAACAGACATTTTCACTTTCGGTAGATCCTATAGCAAAGGTGGGTGGATGACAATGGCAGCCCAGGGAAACTCAAAAAGCAAACCACATAATTAAAAAGTTCAAAGATTCCTTTGGATCAGAAATTAAAATCAGGTAAAAGATTAGATGCAGCCAGCAATTTCAAAAAGAATATTGATTGCAACTTGCAAGTGGAGGTTGGCCCAGCTTTAGTCTTCATGTGGGAGTTCACTTTCTGAAGGGTGGTGGGGAACGCACAAAGCACTGTCATCCCCACTCACTTTTCCAATTTCAAAAGTTTCATCATCTCTGCACTCTTTTCCTTTTTAGCCAAAAAAAAAAAAAAAAAAAAAAACTTTGTTGCAGAGAAAGAGGACCACAGTAAATCCATTGATTAACCATCCCCTCTTAGAGAGGAGTAAACTACAAATAAAATACAGTGCCAGATACGCTTCACAAAGGCTTTGTTCCTTTCTCAAGCTTTTTAAGCAACTTTATCCCTTCCCAAGTCGAAAACCCACTAAACAAAATTATAAAACAAAGACCCAAAACTTCACACTATAGGAAGCTCATATTTTACCTTTCTACCCCAATCTCACAAGATCTAAAGGAGGTGTATACAAAGGAGAGGAAAGAGAATTGCACTAGCTTTGAATGCATGTTACAGGCTGTGGATAGAGAGAGAGAAACAGAGAGTTACATTGAAGTAGTCCTCAGGGGCAATTTTGGTTTCTGCCAGGGCCTCCATAGTAAAAGTAATGGCCCCAATCTCCATTGCTGCCAGTTTGGACATCATAACAGTTGGATTGCTCTGTAAATGTACCAATCCCTTTGGGAGCTTTGAGATTGTTGGAACTGTCAACCACTTGAATGTTCCTGAAATAACTTGACTTCCCAAACCCCTCTTCAGGAAAATGACCACTGCCCATCTGGGTTGAGGTGTGCAGTCCATCAACCTCTGAATTCACAACCTCCCCTCCCCACTCAATCATGGAGGCACTGTCAGCCAGGTACGAGAATAAGAAAGAAGGCCAATATCCCAACACATAGTCATTGCCAAACTGCATCCACCAGTGTCCCTCATTTGGATCCTACACAAGTTCTCATCTCAATCATCAACAACAAACAAAGAAACTACTCAATATTACTTAACTACTAAGTATGCAAGTTATAAGTCAATCTATATAGTTCCTCAATGTGGATTCTTTAGTTTGGGAAATGACAAGAGAACGCTACGATCTCAGTCACTGGGAATTTTTTTTTCTGTTCCTGACTCGTTTCCCCTCAATTATGTGTGGCTATTATTTTAACACCAAATGTGACAACCCCATCTCAGCAGGACAATGTCCACAATTGGTCACATGCACTTATCTTTGCACAGTCAGTCTAATTTGTCTTTTAGCATTTAACGTAATTATTGAAGTTTCAACTTTTCTTTTCTGTGTTGTCCGAGTAAGGTTTGGCATTTACCTTCCAGATTAGTATACTGATATCATACTGGGGACTGCGCAACGCAGACACGGGTGAGATGCTCGCCCCCATCGCTATTTCACTGTTAACTTGAATAAAGCCTGAGCAGAGGAGGTTATAACAACCTGTGGCTTGATATGCATCGCTCTGAAAATGCATTCATCATCATTAGATCAATGATATGGAGGCATTGGAAGAGAGAGGCTTCAAAATGACTATACATTTTTCAGAGAGGAAAATGAATCTTACAGTCCAGTAAGTGAAGAGTCTTGTGTTGTTATCGCCATAAAGATCTGGGCTGACCTGTTGTCATAGGCAACCAATTATGAGAACCAGCAATGGTAGAGAAAAGAACAGGAATGGATTAGCTTCTTTTGAATCAATGAGTTCATACAGTACCTGCCAGCCAGCTTCAATACTATTGAGATCTTCACCAAAAGAACCTCCCAGTATCCATAACTGTGACAAGCTAAACTCATTGGGCTGCTGTATTCTGGGCTCCCATACATTAATAGTTGCCTTTGCTCCATAAAACTTATCTCCTTCCACATAAGCTATTGCGTGCTAAGCAGCTCCAAAGGGAACACCACAATATCAAAACTAAAGCATCAAGTTTAACAAAATACAAGATTGGCGGTATTTAAAAGGTTAAAGAATTACCTGATGACCACTTTGATTAATGAGATCAGGATCTGCAGACCTGGGTTGAGGAATGGTTCTGTGACCTTTTTTCCCATATCTTTTGGCAGAGCTTGCTCTCAGAACATCATCTTCCTTGGTTCTCCTAATCGGAATGGTGTTTTCAGGGCACTTTCCATTTGCATGCCACAGCTGAGTGATAGGGTTTGTTCTTTCTCTAGGTTTCTCGGACACCTTGCTCTCATCAAATAGCCCTTCCGGGTGGTAAGTAGGTCTCGTCTGATGAACCGACAAGTGGTAAGGAACGTCAGGACAGGTAGAAGAAGAAGTACTTCAAGTAGCTGAGGAAAACAAACCTGTATTTTGTGATCTTTGAGGAAAGGATGATCAAAAGCTGGTTGATTAGAAATGTGGACACAGTCGATGATATCCCCATCAGGACTCTGCTTGAACATCACAAAAGAAAATTTGAAAAAAGAAACAAAAAAACAAAAGAACAATATTTTTCTTCGCTAGCGCTAGTTAGAATCAGATTGGAAGAACCAAGCCCGCAACGGATGTCATTGCATTCGTCGGGTAGAGATAGGAAGTGAAACATCAACAAGGGAAAACCGTAGGTGAATTTTGTTTTCTCAAAATCTTAAAAATTAGCGAGAAAGAAGCAGACGGCTCAATTTGCTGAAACTGAAAGCTGCAACACACGAAATAGAGTTTGGTTCCGGAGAAAATTTTAGTTGCAGTAGTTGATCGATTGAAAGGGGGGCATAGCATACATTATTAACTAAAAGAATGATGATACTGTCTCTTTACTTTGTGAAAAGTAAAAACTAAAATTGTATCAAGGGGAGAAAGGAAAAGTTAGAGAGAGAAAGAACCTCAATTGTTTTCAATGGGGGCTTGTTTAAGCGCCTGAGGTGCTTCTGAGCCTCAAGCTTCTGCATGGAAGGAGATAATCGAGCGGCGCGGGACAGACAGATCAGACCCCATAAACAGAAAACCAGTACCAGAGCTCTCCCCGCCGTTCCTCTGCCAATCTGAACAGGACCCATTTACGGAACCCGCCCAAATACTCAAAAGCCACTGATCCAAAGGGAAATTTGGTCACAGACGCAGTACTGGAAATGGAATACCCACAACAACCCAAGTGGATGTAGGAGAGCGAGTCTGAAGTATGAACAAAGCTCAAGCACATAGACTGATACACATACACCCCAAATCCCCCGTTACCGTCACTAACCGTCAAATGCCGAACCCAATAACTTCAGAAGTGGGACGCTTCTGCTTCCACGGAAACAAAAATCCAACACAAAATGACGATCCACCTACCAGCTCTCTCTCTCTCTCACTCACTCACTCCGTTTGCTTCCTCTCTCTCTCTCTCTCTCTCCCCTTCCTCCCTAAAACAGCTTTCTATGTTTCCTTTCCTCTGCTTACTTTCTCATTAAAAAGTGGACATTCACCAGTCTGCCATCTCTCTTTCTTTTCTTGCAAATAAAAGAAAAAAGGGAGAAAAAAAGGGGTGCTCCTTGGCTTGGGCCTTGGATACGGTAAAAATCACTTTTATATTATATCTTCTTTTTATAGCTTGATTGCGCCATGACGAGATAAAGAGGGGAGAGAGATACTGAACCGAAATTGTAAAACATGGGCCATAGGGGGAAAAAGGGTCTTTTTTTTAAATTTAGACACATCCCTCGTAATTTGACGCTTGTCGTTTCGAGAATTTGTTGCTTGCTGTGGCCTCACCTTCAGTTGCTGGTAATCTGCAGCATCGCCATAGCCAATTTGCCATTCCCATTGCTTCTAAACTAAAACCACGTCTCTCTGAGTCTAGATTCTGCAGTTATTTAATCAAGGTGTGTGACTGTGAGTGTGAGCGGGAATATTATTAAATTTACCGCACAGCAAGAAAGCGGAATCCTATGCCAAACTTGAAGCTGAAACTACAGCCACTGAACGCAATGCAGTGTTTTGTATTTTATTACAAAATACGACGTTGCATTGCATCTCACTTTTCCCTTATTTTTTTTAATGCCATTTTCCAACTCCAAGAGATTCTTTTTCTTCCCATTGAACAAATTCTCATCACAAATTTGGCTTCCCTCATTTCATTCAAGCAAACTTTTTCCATCTGATGATATAATAATCTCTTATATTGGGTATTTCTTTTCATTATTACCGAAACTATTTAATATTTCAACTAATTTGAATATGAACCCCACTTTTATATTTACCTAACTAACTTTTTAATCTGCAGGTACAAGGATTGTTCTAACTTACCCAGATTAAAAATTACAATTTTTTAACTAAATTTTCAATTGATTTCGATTATGATTGTATATTTCGCTTTTATCTTCATTCTTAATTATGTTGATTCGTAACTCAGTTGATAATGTTTGTACTTTGCAGTATTATTCTACTCGATCTTGAATTATAATTATCACTTTTTATTATTGTTGTTGTTGTTGCGTGGTCAAGGGTAGTATTTTGATATTCAAACTTTTACTTCCATTTATTGCTGCCTGTCCCCACCATTAAAACACTAACTTCCATAATTGAAATGTGGCAGTGTATTTGTTTTGCTTAAACTTGATTTATAAAGACACACCACCATGTGACCTAAAATATGCATATTTTTCTTTGAAATCTGGTGATGCCACATTATATTATAATAAAAGAAAGGGAGAAGAAACATAATTTAGTATTATAACGAGATATGAACATTATTAAAGGGGATTTGTAAAAGGTTCAGCTTTTAGAATTGCAGGCCATTAGCATTAAACTAGTGATTGATACCATCCAAAGTGCCACTCATTACTCACTTTACAGATTCCCTAACTTCACCTTCCCACTTTAAAGTTACTTTTTTTTTTCTGTTTCTTTCTGTTAAAAAAAAAAAAAAGTCGTTTCCTTTAACATTGTTTTCCATTAGATTAGTTTAAACTGGAATCAGAAGAGTAGGCCAAGAAAGGGAGAAAGAGAAGAAAACCAGAGAATCAACCTATAATTTAGGAATAGTTTTTGCAATCTACTCTAAGAATTATTATTATAATATAAAAATAATGAAATATGTGTTTCATACAAATGTATTTATATACATGAGCTTAAAGACTAAGGAACGTTTACTTTCTTTCGGAATCAAGGAATGAGAATGAAAATTTTCATTCATTTTAATAGTATTTCCCAAAATTAGAATGAGAATTAAACGTGGTACCTACTTCAAATTTGGGAATCACTTTCCCAAAAAAGGAGTAATCTCATTCACTCCAAAAAGGAGATCAATCTCATTCTCATTCCTTATTTTGTGGGACCCACACTATTCTCATTAATTGTTTTACACACTTTACCCATCTTCTCACCTTCATAATTATCATAGCTTTTTAATTAATTAAAATATAAAAAGCTATTTTTGTAATAATCATTTATCTGATTCCGATTCCAGATGAAAGTAAATAACATGAATGAGTTTTTTATTGCAATTTCAGACAACTCCTAGTAAACAACATTAGAGGAATAAGATTCTCATTTCAATTGATTTCATTCCGATTAATTTTCATTTTCATATCTCTCCATTCTGATTGAAGAGAAGTAAATGAGGCCTAAAGACTTAGGCTCCGTTTACTTCATTATCAATGAATGAGAATGAAAATTTTTATTCCCTTTGATAGTGTTTACCAAAATTAAGAAAAGATAATCAAACGTGAGACTCTCCCAAAAAAAGGGTAATCTCATTCCCTTCAAAAAAAGGTGATCAATCTCATTTCCATTCCCTATTTCGTGGGACCTACACCATATTTATTAATTACTTTACACACTTTGCCCATTCTGTCTCCTACATAATTGTCATAACTTTTTAATTAATTAGAAATACAAAAGGTTATTTTTGTAATTATCATTTATCTAATTCCGATTCCAGATAAAAGTAAATAACATGAATGAGTTTATGATTCAAATTCCAGACAAATCCTAGTCAACAACATCAAAGAAGTAAGATGTGATTTTTATTCCGATTCCTCTTCATTCTGATTGAAGAGAAGTAAACGGGGCCTTAGTTCCTTACTCCCAAATTACACAAACCCTATCCTATGAGTAAAATACTAAATAAATTCCCTAAATTCAAATTCAACAACGAGGCAAAAATATAAATGGGTGAAAGGAATAGATGACAGACAGTTCACATAAATGAATGGATCGGAAAGTGGGGAGGTGGACCATGGTTGAGACCAAGTTTCTGAGAGGGAAATTATTGGGAGGTTGCAGGTAGAGGGCCAAATGGTGGTGGGGAAGAGAAGTTAAAACAGATCTGAAATTGAAAGACTAAGTGAGGAGTTGCATACACACACAGATTCGAGTTTAGATTGATTAAATATTATGTGGATCAAAACAGCTGCTTTCCAATGGTAACACCAACCTTATCTGCTCTCTCTCTCTCTCTTAATCAAGACATTTTGGACACCTAATTCAAAAGTCACTCTTGAGTTTTCTCCATGATTGGATTATGTGATCTTGGACTCAATAATTACCATGTGGGTTGGGCGGTGTTTGTTTGCCGTGATTGGTGCCTTTTCTCAAAAACACGCCATTACAGCTATCTCAGTCCGCAGTCAATCCTGCAAAAGCCTAATCAAACCAACGCATCTCTTGGATTCTTCACGGATTATTAACATAAAAGTGATTTATCTTCCAACACTTTTACCTACAGACAAACATTGATTCCTCATAAGCATGTAAAATATCTAACACCATCATTTCTCAGATCCACACAAAGCCATGTCAGCTGACTGATGAACCCAATTTTAACGCAAGGCAACTCGAGCTGGAACTTGCAAATGTTCTACAATCTAATAGCAGCTGCCTGAACTCTACTTTCACTTTTTCCATTGTTACCTTCCGGAGTAGGAAGAAACCACAAGTACAAACTTAGCCACCGCGCTACTAATCCATGGATACAAGCCGAAAGAGGTGAGCAGCAACCTGATGCTTTCTTTCATGTAATGTACATGATTTAATAAAACTTTTCAAAAAAAAAAAAAAGCAGCTGTTGGAACGTGAAGTGTGACACACCCAGGCATGGACTGCATCTGAATTGGTGAAGACTCTTTGAATACTTTTCTCACAATCACATTCACACAAGACTTGCTAAGAAACTATTCAGATGCCAGAATGGTACAGCAACTTCCCGCTTCCATCCTCTAGCAAACAGTGAAACCACCATTAAATTGCATCAAAGGTTACACTTGATGTTTAAAAATTAGAACAAGATGCCGGCAAGAGATCAAATTCACGTTAAAGGTTGAATAAATATAAGGTAACATCACAAGCATTTAGAAGACAGAAAGAATGCACCTTAGAACTGCTACATAAGCCTCAGACCTTCGCATTTGTTAGGATAATACACCCAACTTCTTATTTCTACGTTGATAGGATATTGGCCACTTTAGACTCTAGTTTATCTATGAATTTCATTGGACCCAGAAATGATATAATAGAAGAATCTTTTGGCTCTTCCAATATCAATAGGGTGATTGTTTTATTCTGTATCTTTCTAAAGGAAAAAAAGATCTCTGATAGCTGTTTCCTAGATTCGAAAGGGAGTGCTCAGGAGAGACGGTATAACTATTAGTAGAAATGTTGTGTTTACAAATAAAGATACTAATATCTTTCTCACTACCAATGAAAGGATAGTAGAAATGTTGTGAAACTTAACTACATCCCTAACAGTGCTTTTCCATGAAAGGATAAACAGGGAGAGCAGGCATTCACTTGATCTTGATCTACATTTGGGGACATGTGCCTACCGATTGTAGGTAAAAACAAGCCTTGCCAGTTGGTACTCTTATGATGCTTACATAATACCAACCGAATAATTGAATTAGTCTGGTAAGCAATAAAGAAATCCATCAATTCAACAATTGAAATCATCAAACAAAGCCAGTATATCCTCGTAATATGCATTACTATAACACCCAATTGTTCCATTTAGTTGATGAAGACTAAGAGAAAATGCATTTTAAGCAGATTTTGAATTTTGCTTCGTTAACCTTCAAAGTTTAAGTGGCCTATTTCATTATTGAATAATCTGAAACCAAATCCACATTTTGCTAAGCTAATGTATTCAAACTCTCACATTCCGAAATCCTCTGTAGCTCCCAGTCCGCAGAATTAACTGATTCATAATTGATTATCACTAATTGTTATGCATGTTCTCATTAGATCCAAAGAAAACCTACAGATACGTAGAGGTCCAAAGTGTGAGACGATATCTGATGGTTATGCTTCATGTTGTTGAGATCTTAAAAGACTAGAGGCATGATAAAATTTACGCTCGATCCAACTTGGATATGGAAAAGAAGAAAGTGGTATGATAAATGATTTATTATAAACAAAATCAATTGAAAGCGCGCATAATCGCAGGGCGGGAGAGGAAAAAATGGAAAGGCAGAAGCAGCAATCGTTGCGTGTCATAATTGAAGAAAAGGGAAGAAAATTACCAGAGAGAGAAGTCAGTGGGAAGAAGAAGAATTGTGAGAAAAGGAGGAGGAAGAGGCATCGGAATCGGAGTCGGAGTCAGAGGAGTAGTAGTAATAGTAGAAGGAACCAGGTGGAGGAACACAGAAGAAGGTCCAAAGAGAGAGGGCGAGACGAGAGAGTTGTTGAAGAGGGAATCCAAAGAGAAGGTAAAGAAGTTGGTGGCTGGTGAGGCGATCTGGAAAGCGTGCAACCCATTGCCAAGCATCCGCCGATAAATGAGCAACCGAAAACACAATCAAGCTGCTAAATACCATTGCTTTCTCTCTGCCTCTGAAAAATAATGTGGCTGATTACTGATTTGAACTTTGAAGGATGCGTCCTCCTCGCCTTCCCTTTTGACCCATTTACTGCATCTTCTTTTCCTATTTTGACGCCACTACAGATCCATCCTTTGATCGGTTGCCACCAACTCCACACCGGAACTTCCAAATCCCCTTCCACCATTCCTACAATTTTAATTTAAACAAATTATTTTACCTGCAACTGCAAGTCAACTCAAACTTCTACTTTCGTTTTAACTTTTATCGAACTTCTATTTCTTCACGAGATTGGCCCTCGAGGACCCGTTTTGAACCGATTCCGGATATTCCATTTTATTTTCCCTTATTTTAGTTTATATAGTTATGAGAATGTTATCATTTGCAAGGAATTTTTCAGGCTTCTTCTTCATTTTCCTAATTGTTTATATTATAGACGAGGATATTTCAAACTCTGCAAATATATTTTTCAAACGATAATCTTGAATGGTCTTGGACAATCTTAGACCTTCTCAATCCAAGACAAATAATGTTTTTTTTTAAACAACATACACCATTTCATTCCGAAAGTATATAAAATGGTATTGTTTTTAATATTGTAAAATTTGATAAGGTTAATTTAGGAAGAAAAAAAAGATATTTTGAGTTGGAATTAAATTGCAAGGCATTTATAAATGTTTTGTATGGGCATTTTGTTTTGCCCGATTACCCGAAATGGGAGTGGATAAAGGGCTCATTTGGATTTGGGTATGTTTGTTTTGAGTCTTTGACAGAAGGGAGGAAGTGGAAGTGAGAGGCAGAGGCTAATGGAAGCTTTGAAGCTCTATGGGACAATATGCTCCCACCCATTGTTCAAGCACCTCATTCGCTCGGCATCTTTCTCTTCCACGGTCACCGCCCTTACTCCCAAAACTTCTCGTTCCATCCTTTTCCTTCGCCGCTGTTCTTCCACTGGAACCTCCATTGGTGGAGATGGAAAGGTTAAGCTTTCAGGGCGCAACCGTCGTTCTTCTTCCTCAACCACATCCTCACCTTCTTCTACGTCTGATAGGGAGGCGGTTCGTGCTATTCGCCTAAAGAAGGTCCTGTCAAAAACCACTTATAGATGCACTAGACTCCACCCCTCCCCGACTCTTTTCTTTTCGGACTTGCTTGAATGTGTTGGACATTCGTGTTGTTGTGTTAGGTTGAAGAATTGAGGAGCAAGGGCTTGGAACCTTACGCGTATAAGTGGGACAGGACTCATACTGCTAGTCAGCTGCAAGAGTTGTACAAAAATCTAGGCAATGGTGAAGAATCTAATAGCGACAAGGACTGTGTGTCAATAGCTGGAAGAATTGTGTCTCGCAGAGCGTTTGGGAAGCTTGCATTTCTGACGTTAAGAGATGAGTCCGGTACAATTCAGGTTCGTACACTCGCTCGCTTAGTCGCTTCCATGGACAAGAATATACATATTTGCACGCTATTACTTTGGCGAGTCTCTTCTAGGTTTGGTGAAACCTTACGGAGTGCATATATTATTATTTTTTGTTCAAGGTAGTAGAGCATACTTTTTCAAGAAGGGGACAATTTTGTTTTTGATGTTAGATAGTGGTGAACATGATTGGGAGTTCATTTGACGTTTGGTCTGTTTTATTTTGTTCTCTCGTTGTATCCATGGGAATGTCGTCATTTTAGTTACTTTTAAGCTATACTCTCTATGATCTATTGTACGAGGTGACGTTGTGAAAAGTCTTCTACCTCTGCCCCTCTAAGCATGGGTCATGTAGCCCACATAATTGATTAAAACTTTTGTTTCAGCTTTACTGTGAGAAGGAAAAACTGATAAACGATCAGTTTGATCAGCTAAAGAATCTTGTTGATATTGGTGATATTCTGGGTGCACGAGGTTCGATTAGGCGAACTGAGAAAGGTAAGTCTTCATGCTGTTGTTTCTTAATGGTTAGATCACATTTTTCTGTTGGCAGGAAAAGGTTTCTGCCGTTGATGATGTAGGGGATTATTTGCAAAACTAGCCGTTGAAGCTAGTTGGTCAGGATTTTGGCTGTTTTTGGCTATTTAGCTGTGGGAAGTTTTGGATTAATGGCTGGTTAGGAGTTATGAAAAATTAGTATAAATAGGTCCTAACCTTGTATTTTTATTTTTTACACATTTTTTTAAAGATTAATAAAGCTACAACAATTTGAGTACATCAATTTGGTATCAAAGCAACAAATTCGGGCTCTTGATTTCCAAGAAAAACTCCCAAGGATTTATAGGTTCGATGAAGATCAACCTATCCATGGAAACACAAGTTTCTTCTACTACCACTCGAGCTTTTGACCGGTGTTTGCACTTGGTTGAGACATCCGTTGAAGAAGTCAAGGGCACAATGACTTAAATCCAACACATAATTGAAAACATAACTCAATAAATCGAGCGTTTGTAATGTGATCATATTTAACCTCACCTTAGGCTGTAGCGTCAAATTAGTCTTGGAGGGTCGCTTGGTTAAACCGCAAGCAGGGTCCTGCTTGCATTAATTTGAATATCAACCAACAAAGTGTAGACAACTCGATAGGAAGGGATAACAAGAGGGCTCACACCTTCGACCAAGAACAAGTTGTTTTTCCAACAAGAAGTCAAGAAAATGTAGTCAGAAGGCCTCTTGCACATCAATTTTCAGGATTCATGAGTCAAGATTCTAAATCTTCGAACAAAGACAACTTCTACCAAAGAGATATACACCAAATCCATGAAGATCGACATAGAAAAATGCTCCAAGAACATAGAGCACACCATCTAAGATAAACTTCAAGAATGCCGAAAATGAAAGTTTTGGTTCAAGATTCTGATTTTTTCAGCAAAGAATACGAGTTTTTTCAAGGGATTGACAAATATTTCAATGAGGAAGATCAAATTTTGTTTTGCTTGGAATGACTATTTGTGGAAATTGAAGAACCAACCAAAGGGGCTATGAAGTTATGATGAAATGGGAGTCTCATCCCTTATTTTTACTCTTTGCACAACCAAACAACTAAAAGGGATATGTATTGAAAATCTTGGCAGTAAATACAGAACTTCAATGTTGTAGATGGAGATTTTCAGTTTGTATAGATGGAGATTTTCAGCTTGTATACTATACTTTTCAAGAATTAAAGAGCCAAAGGATCAAACTTTTAGATTCACAATTAATTGGAAGGTTGATAAGATGTCACATTAGAGTTTTGATGGGCTGAAAACAACATATTCTATTGGAGTTTTTTCTAATCATCAGAAGTAGTTTTTGAAGCAAGATTCCCAACTTTCATCAGACAAATTTTCTTTAGCTAATTAAACTCGCAGGTGCATTTTTTTTGGTATGGAGGAATTGATGTAGGGGGTTATTTGTAAAACTAGCCGTTGAAACTAGTTGGCTAGGATTTTGGTTGTTTTTGGCAATTATAGCCATTGGGAAGTTTTGGGTTAGTGGTTAGTGGTTAGTTAGGAGTTAGTTATGACAAATTAGTATAAATAGGTCATAATCCTTGTATTTTCACACACTTTTGTTCAGATTAATAAAACTACAGCAACTTGATTATATCAGTTAACTTTTGGAAACGGGAACCTTGAAGTTAAATTCTTATCGAATGTAGCTGCTACAAATTAGTACTTAATTTTCATATAAATCTAATTGAAATTAAGAGAGAACCTCAAGTATTAATCTTGCCTTAATCAGTCTGTTGCATATGAAACTGTCAACTAAATTTCATTTATTTTCTGGTTTTTCAAGAAAGAATAAACTAGATTGATTTAAAAATTCGACATCTATGGATTTGAGATGTGGAATAATTATTTTCCTCCAAAGTGACATTTTATTGAGATTGGAGGGTGAATTTTTTCTTATGGAGAACCCAAGCTGTCATTGAGGAAAAAAATGAAAGAAAGATATTTGAGGGTGAATTGTTAGTTATATTATTTTGTCATTTCTTCAAGGCATGGGAATCAGAAAGATCACAGTTTCTTATTAAAAAAAAAGATCTCTTTATGTACATTTTTCTTTACCCATTCTATTGCGAGAGTGGTATTCCGACACCACAATCAAGAGTGTTGTGTATTGTACTTGTTAGAGAAAAAAAAAAAGGATAGGCATGACTTCTGCATGAATTTTTGCATATTCATTTTTTAAGCTAAAAGTAACAAGAAAACGTATAATATAGTATGCAAATTTTGAATTTGAAATTTAGTGACATTTTTTTTTAAATACCTACCTATGTATTAATCCTCTATATTTCTTGTGTGTGTATATTAAGTCTGGGGGGCTTATGTCTATGTGGATCTAAACTGCATCTGCCCCTTATTAAGCATGTGGGTTTGTTGTGTTTGAATTGTTTGTCCCTCATTTTCTTCAGGGGAACTCTCTGTTTGTGTGGACTCATTTGTAATCCTGACAAAGTCATTGCTTCCACTTCCTGACAAATATCATGGTTTAACTGATGTTGATAAGCGCTATCGCCAACGGTAATTTTTTATCCTATTATTTTCTTTTCTATTTAAAAAATTTTCAAATTTTGTGGGTGTACATTTCTCTATGTATGTCTTTTGTTATTAGAGTTGTGAAAAACACATTTTGATACTGTACCTGATTGTCCAATTTTTGGGGGCTCATATTCAACATGATATTATTTTTTTTTTCTGTGAAGGAAAATGTCATCAAGAGAGTGCTTACAATTGATTTTGAACATTTATTTAAATTGTTTGTTGCCAAGGAGAAAACTCTTCAATATTTTCTGCCATAGAGGCTGGCCTAGTTTTTACTGAAGGTTATTGAAAGAAATTTGAAAAAATGGAATACGATTATCATTTAGGATTATTCCTTTTTGCAAAAACCCTCAATGATCAGGATGAGTATTCAGGCCTTCTTCTTTCTTAAAAAGCCCTTAGAATGTCTTTGAAAATCAAGTTGGCTTCAAGGATTTCTCATCCCCTCCTTTTTTAATATATTGTCAATTACCTATGAAAAAATATCTACATTTTGTTTCACATGTAATTTTCACTATCTAGATATATTTTCAGTTGTATAAAGACATTGCACTTCAACTTGAAATATGCTTTAGCTCGAAAATGTCATTTTCATAGCTGACATCATATTGATGTATTTTATTTTCAGATACATAGATATGATTGCAAATCCTGAAGTAGCCGATACATTTCGGAAAAGAGCAAAGGTGATGTAGGCTTTCTTAGCTATTTCTTATTTGTAATTTGTAAGCACAATTATATTACTAAGCCTATGGCTTTCTTGTGTTCTTTGTTACTTAGCTTACTGATGGCAGTCTAATTGAAAAACTTACTGATGGCAGCTGTTCAGTGGTTAAGTTAGAGTTATATGGCTAACCGCCTATTGTTAGCTCCCTGACGTAATTCTTTTCCAGCACCTATACATGGCACTTGCAATCATTTGACATTGAAGCCAAACTAATAAAAACTGCTTTGCTTGTCTTCCTTTGCAACAAAAGGTGGTTTAATCATCATTCTCTTCCTCTAATCTACAAAATAACAAATTTCTGTCTCGCTATCACGGTCTCCTTTCTGCTTTCTAGAACTTGCATTTTATAAATCAGTGTACAATTCGTGCTACTGTTCACATAAACCAGCTGATAGAAAATGGGCACTCACTTAGGCTCTTGTACCAAATGAATAAGATTGAACGAGATTGAAATAACTAGAGTAGTACGCACATGAGGAGCATCTTGAAGAAATAGTCTTTATCACATATCTCTCTTGTCTTGTCATCATTTGGAAGCACTTGAAGAACCTTCTTCCTGGATTTTATTTTGTTTACTCTAATATACTTTACATATATTCATGGTACTTCTAAATTATGACATTGTTTTCCCCCCTTCTAATTTAGTAGTGTACTTCCAATAGGAGGAATGAAAGTTGAAAACCAACTTCAGGTTTCTTTTATTGGTAAGAAAAACCAACGTTCAATAAGTTTTTTTTCTGTCAAGATGGAAATGTGACTGAAAATGTGTGTGAGTGTGCGTGCTTTATCCTGTGTGTGTGTGCATTTTAAATAAATAATTTCATTGTATGAATATGTGTCAAACTTGCTTTGAGGCTTGATAGTATGGTAATGGCATGTAGACAACGTGATCAAATATAAGTTGATCATATTTTATTTTCCTTCTTCAAAATGTTGTACAGATACTATAGATATTAAGAAACAAGTAACTGGACCATACTCATTCTTTTTCCATTGTTTTTAGAAATGACTACCAAACACTTTTTAACATGTTGCAGATTTTCAATCAGTCTTCGTACCTGCAAAGTTTTCTTTGCTTTCCTTTATTTTTTGAAAATGTGTCTCCAAATCACCAAAAGGAACCTAAAATTTTGTAATTACTCTACTTTCTATATCAACTCTAGTTCAAGCATTTTATTGTAACTCTTAAGGGAAAGTAAAAGAATTGAAAAGAAAAACAATAATGCCAGGTTCTCTAATACTTTGATCTCCATGCTCTCCCTTATTTGTATAGATAATATCAGAAATTCGCAAGACGGTGGAATCATTAGGATTTGTTGAAGTTGAGACTCCAGTCCTACAGGTTCGTGACAATTCTCGTAGCTTCAATTAAATATCATATCTAATTTAATAGACATTTTTTTTTTCATAATGAAGATTAATTTACACATTTGAAAATTGAGGGTCAAATGGAGCTTTATTAATCATCCTAATTCCATTGACATGGCTCCAAATTTCTTTTTTTACACCAAACTTTTGAAATCATCTTTTCTTGCTTTTTTGCTTCCAAGAGCTATTTTTACTTTAGTTGATGAAATTCAAATTGCGTATGTACACGTGCAGAAACCAATTTTTTTTTAATTAAGATTCATATTCATGTATTCCTCTTTATGATCCTAGTAATTTTGGGTTTATTGACTTGAGCTTTGGCTCTTTTTATCTGTATTGCCTTGATTTTATCTTTCATTCTCGCAAGTTTCATTTCTCATTCAAAAAGTAAAGGTGAATTTAACTCTATTGACTTGTAGATTCCAGTTGATTGTTACTCATTTTGGACGTTTAACTTTTTTGTAAAGCATAACAATCTCCACCACTCCCTCTCGCTCCCTTTCTCCCTCATAGTAATTGACCATGTGCTCCTCCTTTTAGGTAGTAGTTTATGATAATAACTAACCCCCCTCCAGGTAGCCTATTGGCTATTGATTTGCAATATGAAAATCGTCTTATAGCTAGCATTTTTTCTGTTCGAGCATCTTTTGGAGATCTAGCCGTTTAGTTTTGCAACTTTCTTTTAAACAGTACTTTGTATGAACAAGTTTTGACAGCTTGCAATGTGATGGTAGCCAGTAGGCTGCGAAATTATCATGTGGCCAACCTGAACCATATTGTCATCTTGCCTCCGAGAAGTATTAAATGCGTGATAAACTTGTATTTTGAAGGAACTCTGGAAGCAAACATTTCTATAACTTACTATGTTAAACCTATGAGACTGATTCAACTTACATTGCTATTATTTGAGCCAGTTCATTTACCGAGAAATAAAATTGGTTAAATTTGTAGTTATAATTATTTATTCATGAGATTTTTTGCTTGTCAGAATGTTAAGAAGCATTTTTTAAATTATGGATGAATCGTCACTTTCATTCATGTACTATCTAATTTATAAATTGAAGTGCCCAAATATTGTTACTACCTGGTACTTGGTTTTTGATTGACTTGATCAACTAGGGAGCAGCTGGGGGAGCAGAAGCAAGGCCTTTTGTTACGTACCACAATTCCCTTGGGAGAGATCTGTATTTAAGAATAGCTACTGAGCTCCACTTGAAGAGAATGCTAGTGAGTTATTGATATTCTAATCTTTTTATGCGGTTGTTAAGAACAACATTACAGACCCCTTTTAATATTACTAAGTTTTCTGTTTCTCAAGATATTTGCAAACAATAATCGTTCATTGAAGATGTTGGTTGTATTTTTCTTTGTTAGTAAGCTTCAGCATTCTTGGGGCTGTTTTCGTTGTGCATTCCATATATTCATCTGCAACCGTCCAGGAACAGTTATTTATGGAAGTTTCTGATAGGCCACCAATCGAGAAAGTGTATTCAAGAAAGAGAGCTAGAGAAGAATATGTAATAAGAGAGTATGTGGGAAGGGGGAGTCGTTTGGTGGGCCCTAGTTAGTTAGACAAAAGGATAGTTTGGGTATTTTGGCTCTTGTATTTAATCCAGTGTCGGAGGGGAATTGGGTAACCAGCTATTTTGTTAGTAAATTGGGTCTATAGGAGAGATACGGGAGTCTCGAATTCTCCCTTGGCATTTTGTAATTTCCCTTGGATTTCAATAAGAATTCCATTTCATATCAATTTCATTCTAATATCACGCTACGCTTCATGTTCTCTGTTTCTGTTGTAGCTATCCAAAAAATGCATATACTTTGCATATATTAAGGCCTTTGTTTCCTAATGCTAGTTATGATGTCGTTATTTTTTTCAATGTTTGGTTTCTTGATATCTTACTTTATCAAGACACAAATTTATATCTTTAAGATTAAGATAATATGCTGAATATATTGTTTGTTGGTGACAGGTTGGTGGTTTTGAGAAAGTATATGAAATTGGACGCATATTCAGAAATGAAGGAATTTCAACTCGTCATAATCCTGAATTTACTTCTATAGAGGTAACCTTTCATTTGATCATTCTTTGCTTCCTGATGTGGAAACACTTTGAAGTTGCATCTTGCAAATGAAGCTCTAATCAGTATTTTATAGCTTGATCAATAGATATATGAAGCATATTCAGATTATCAGAGTATGATGAACATGGCAGAAGAAATTGTTACTCGATGTGCTCTTGCTATTCATGGAAAACTTTCTATTGATTACCAGGTACGTCCAGTTCAACTTTGAACATTGAGTTTATTTCCACGTGGATTGTGATATTTCTTGTTTCTTTTATTTTGTAAAATAAGAAGTTATTTAACTAGTTTTGAAGTTTTTCTTAAACAATCAAAGAGACTTTTAAAAGATCCTTCAAAGGGTAAAACTTAAAAGATAATTTTTTGGCAGAGGGGAATGGTTTAGCTTCAACGTGGAGCTCTTATCGTGAACTTTTTTTTACAATTATCCTCTTTCAGTTATGGGTGCCAATTTGGAAGTGATGTTATGTGAGCTGTTACACGAGTTGTGAGAGTATTTTATCCTCTCTTTTGTATTCTTTAAAAAAAAAAAATTGTCTTATCATTTATTTTCTACAAAAACTAATTTTGAAGTTTTTGCCGGAGAATTTGATATGAAAAGTCCTCGTTGCTTCTCAGTTTTCTCATTGGAGCATGTAAATCTATCCTTATACATGCACAAATTTACAGAATATTCTATCTGGTGATTGTCAATTCTATCAACCTTACACTTTGGTTAATTCATACATCTTTGTAGGGAGTTGAAATATGCCTTGAAAGACCCTGGAGGAGAGAAACAATGCACAATCTTGTGAAAGAAACCACTGGGATTGATTTAAATGAGTTTCAAAATGACCTTAAAGTTGCCAAAGAAGTTACTTTAAGGACCATTGGGCATACCCTTGATAATAAGGACAAAACTTCGATCGAAGCAAGCCAATCCATTGGGCACCTTCTATCTGAGGTTATGCTCTATCTCTACCTAGGAAGTTTACCTCCACACATGTATATTCTGTTAGAACATGTTAGTCCTCTCTTGAAACTTTATGGATGCAATTAACCACTTTGTTTGGATTCATTTGTTGTCATTTTATAACTCCACTTTGCAGCCTCCTTATGGGCGTCATATCTTTTTTTTTTTTTTTTCCTTAAAATTGGAGGATTTTCTTGTTTCTCATTTTGTGTTTTGGTCTATATTCTTTTAATTGGAGGGCTTTGTTGTGTCTTTCTTGTTTTAGTTTGGGATTTATATTGCTCTAATGAAATAGTTTCCTATCATAGAAGAAAAATGTTGTACTTGTTTAATCCACTACTTACGGATTTTTATATTATGTGTCTAGATTTTCGAGCTTATTGTAGAACCGAAGCTCCTTCAACCCACGTTTGTTCTAGATTACCCTATCGAGATATCTCCTCTGGCTAAACCTCACAGAAGGTAATAAGGCCACATTATGGTGTATCTTTCTTTTTTTTAGCTTAGTGTTTCATATATATATATATATATATATATATTTTTTTTATCAAGAAACAACTTTTCATTGAAATGAAAAAAAGGTATAAAAGATCAAAAGAGATACAAACTCTGAAAGGAGTGAAAGAAACAAAAAAATAAAACAAAAGAACAAAGAAAGAAAAAACAAACTAATAAGGATGGAATGCATCCCAATTACAACAAATATCGCTTGGAGAGTAATCTTCAAAAGATTTGGAGAAAGAACACCATAAAGAAGCTTTAAGTTTGGCTAAGGCAAAGCATTCCTCCCAAAACTTGTACTTATCTTCGAGAAATTTGACGATTACGTTCAAATCATAACTCATATAATAATGCTTTAACAGCATTAATCGATAATAAATGGGTTCTCAATGTGGAAGAAACCCACATAGTGGACATAAGACATTGCTTCGAGAGTCAATGCTGAAAACCCATGTATTCTTAATGTATTGAGATATTGGAGGGCTAATAATATTCCAATCTGAGCTATTGCCTTGAAAGAGTATTGGCTTTCTATTTCTTTTCTGGCCAAGTGGTTCCTATTTGGATTTTGACCGGTTACCTGGCTTTACTGAGAGATGCAATTAAATCAGCGTCGTGAGTAAATGTAGATGCTCGTAGTGTTTTAGGTATGCTGTGCGTGCATTAATGTCAAATTTGTCCATTTAGTTGGTATCCAAAAATCAAGTTTTTGGGCACGAAAACAAATTCATACAATCAAGTATTTTTTAAATAGGAAACAGGAGCATAATTTAATGGAGCATACTGTCCTACTGAAAATGAAAAACAAGGTTTTTGTGGTACAAAATGATATTCAATCCTGACGAGTGTAACATAAAGACATTTCTAATTCCTTGACGAATCCACAAGGATGCCAAAAAATGAGCTCTGGGGCATATCAATTTTATTTTCCACCCTAAAATATTCAATTATTCCCTTCCTTCCAAAATTATTGAGGGATGACCATGATCGACCTCTCAAATATCTACCCAAACAACTGTTTGATATTCTATTCTCTCTTTGTTTGGCTTGTGTATATTCTTTCTTTTCTTCTTTCCCGGGAGGTGGTTAAAATTTTTCACTCTTTCTTCTGCATTAGGTATGCAGGATTGACAGAAAGGTTCGAACTTTTCATTTGTGGTCGTGAGCTGGCCAATGCATTTTCCGAATTGACCGATCCTATTGATCAGGTAAGAGTTAATTAAGTCAATCAGCCATGTCAGAGGCGTATGCATGGTGAAACTTTTTACTGTTTAAAGTCGGGAGTGCAGTAGTTCGGAGTCCTTGCATGTGAATATGGCTCAAGTATTCTACGATGAATTTGAATTATTTCTCTTCTTTGAGTAGGAAACTTGAACATTTCACAGATGGTATGAAATTATCTCCAATTTAGTTTAGGGACAAGTTTTTTCCATAAATATAGACCCTTCCCATCTTCCCTTCAAATATTTTCAAATGTACGTGAACTGGTAAACCCCCCCAACATCCTTTGTACAAAAGTCTGTAGGCTAATTATTGGATGTAAGTTTGGGGTACATCGATTGTCTAGTCTCCATAAAAGTAATCCATCCACCCTTTAGGCACTAGGAATCTATCCAGACATCACAAAATCACTTTGTCTTGCAGTTTCGACCATGTTAAATTAGCATGCAGGAAGGGAGGAACAAACACCCTGCATTCCTCGATATATTTATTGAAAAATCTGAGACTTGGTGGACTAGCCCCAGAAGATTTCTAGAGGCCTCACAGTGTTGAAAATACATGGATGTGGCACTCAAAGGCTTATCCATGGCAGACAAATTATTATAGAAGTTGGTAATAAGCCATTGCCAACACTAAAAGAAAGGAACCGATTGCAAAATATTTTGGAATAGGCCACAGACTTTTAGGGACTCATACCACTTATTATTTTCTTGGCAATGGCAGACAAATTATTATAGAAGTTGGTAATAAGCCATTGCCAACACTAAACGAAAGGAACTGATTGCAAAATATTTTGGAATAGGCCACAGACTTCTAGGGACTCATACTTCTTATTGTTTTCTTGGCAATAAACCAGCCTCCTGTCTACCCTGTACTTTCTTGAAATAAGAGTGCCATAGAGAGTAACTTTCATGGGGAAAACCCCAAATTCATTTGGGGATCAATGTATGATTTCTCTCCCTAAGGTTGCTGATGCCTACTGCCATCTCTTTTTTATTAGAAACCTTCTTCCATTCCACCCAATGGCTTCCAGTGTTGAGCCACTCTAGCCTGGAAAATGTTCCTCATTTTCTTTTCGATAAATTTAGCCAGTTTTATCAGTATTTGGAAAAGAGACAAAATATGTTTGCATACCAGTCAAATTGAACTGGATAATAGTTACTCCATCACCTTTTGAAGGATAGCTTTTTTATACTTCGTTCAATCTTCTAGAAACCCTTTCAATGGAAGGGTTACCAAAAGAAGTGGTTTTTGGTTTGCACTTATCCATACCAAGGTGCGGCCAAGCGTAAGAGCATCATATTCCTCTTACTTGGTATATGCATGCATTATTGGTTCATGTCTTGCCAACAAATAATAGTTCTTATTGAAAAGTTATAATTGGAAAGATTGTCATGCTTTTTTAAAAAAATTGGTAGAGAGGACGATTTGAAGAGCAGATTAAGCAACATTATGAGAAGCATGATGCAGCTCTCTCTGGAACAGACTCTATAGACGACAATCGAAAAAAAGACGAGGATGACTCTTATGAAGTGAAACTTGATGATGACTTTCTTACAGCTCTGGAATATGGAATGCCACCTGCTTCTGGACTGGTATGGTTATCTTTTCTGTCTGTCCACTTCTCTGTATCACATTTTAGATGACATCCTCAATGAGACTGCTACTGTAAATCTAGCTTGCTCTTTATTTTTTTGACATTGTATAATCACAGCCAAAATAAATTTGGAAAGTGGCCAATGAAAGTAGTTCTCAAATAGCCATTTCTTAGCTGCTATGAAGTTTTCTAATTTGCAAATAGCTAAAAACCAGTTGCTGAAGTCTCTCCCATTTGCATGCAAGTAATCTAAAATTTTCGAGTGCATAATACAGATTACAAAGTCAGAAAATTGTTAATTTGTACCCAACATTATGGACTGATATTTTAGCAATAATGAAATTGACAGATTTTGATAATAGAACTAATGAAATGTGAAAAATGTCACAGTACCAAAGTCTAGGAGATTATTGGAATTTAGAAGTAAAAGTTCTATGTCGCATCATTGCAGGTATTTTTACAAGTGGTTTGTCAAATATACCAAAGCTAGTTGAAAAGAGTTTTAAATCGGTCTTATATTTTGAAATTTTTATATTCACATGATATTGTGTAGACATATCTTTCTTGATGTAATTGTTAAATATTGAGATAGTGGATGCTATCGACAAATGTGGAACACATCATGAATCTTTTCTTTTACTTGGATGTTTAGTATCCCTTTTCCTCGCTGTAACTAAACTGATGAAAGAATTCAACTTTCAGGGAATTGGAATTGATAGATTGGTGATGCTTCTGACAAATTCTGCAAGCATTCGAGATGTAATTGCGTTTCCAGTGCTCAAAATTCAGCAGTAATGTTAGAACAAATGGCCTGGGAGAGGCTCAATGCTTGTACCTAAATTCCAAGTTTTGTTGATTAGTAGGAGCAGTTATCTGAAGGCTTAGGTTCAAGTTTTTGCATTTGATGCCTGCTGTCCGTTTCTGTTAGCTATTTATTGCTGTTGTAAAGCCCCTTCCCTTGGGATTTTTTAAAGTGTCGTTATGGCAAGTGCATTAATCATCTTTGTGGCTTGAATTGAGATTGGAAATAATGAAGTTAACGTATGAATATACTTTTGTAATTTAAAAGCTCTGGAAATAATTGAGGGTGGATGAATTGGACGTCAACAAGGAGAGTACTCTATCTGATTGACAATGTTTTTTTGGTATGTTCGCATTTAACCTTGTCAGAATTTATTTTTTAGCAGATTTTTGTTTTCTTTAATTGTTGAATTGAATCCTTGACGTTAACAGTTTGCATAAAAAATCCAAATATAGCAAGGATTGTCATGGATCTTTTGCTTTCAAAAGATTGCGCAATCTCTTCTCGGCAATTGTAAGGAGAGTTAGTATCTAACAGTGAGGAAGGAAGTTGTGTTCTTAGTAGTCAATGTGGTTTAACTGTAATTTTTACAATGTGAACCAAGTTCAGCTTCCAAGCACAGAGGCATAGTATCACCAATATGCATAAATAAAGATTTTTATGAGAACAAATTACATTGACAATCTTTTGTTACTCATCTATAAGCTAGAAGATTTGAATACTTTGACACAAGATGTGACAACGTATTTCAATTATATCACTATAGAAGAGTTTAGTCTTTATTCTTGAAGCCGAATAGCGACTTGATGGCATTGATGGCATTCTCATTGATAAACGACTCGTCAAACCTTTTCAAAAGAGGCTCAAATTCCTCCAATGTCCTTAAGTTCGATAAATCAGGATCCGTCCGAACTCTCTGAAAAATATTAAGCAATAATTTCACAACTTCGACCTATTGTCCAAGGCATGTAATATTTATTTGAATATCAAAACTTGAAGTGGCTGTTACCTTGAAGTCCTCGAATCCTGCTTCCAAGGCGTCTTCGAGAGCGGATAGCCCAGCCTTTAACTGTTCGAAAATTATAAAGGGTCACTATTCAGTTATCCCCATTTTGTGTAATTTTTAGCAGGAAGTTGGACATTGTTCACAAACAAACGGGTCTCAAGAAAGTATAATAAGCTAAATTTCAGATAGAACACGTCATTACAATTTGAGTTGTTTTCCAAACAAACTCTGCATCCAATCAAGTACCATTGAACTGCACACAAATCATGCTGTTCGTATTTTAAAGCAAAAGCATTACCTGATTTAGTTGGGAATAACAGCATGCAACATTGTAACTGGCAACTGAAGCTTCGTCTAGAGTTGGTTTTGATCCCAGCACCGACTCAAATTTCTCTAATGCTTCCTCATATTTAGCATTTCTTGCGGGGGGGAAAAACAGAAAGAAAGGCCAGGGTTGGGACAGTGATGTGGGTACAATTCAAAAGTAAACAATACCAGGAGAGGACAAGTGGGATAAGCAGCACATACTTATAGAGCCGTAGTCCTTCGCGTAGGTCATTTTCTCTGCGTGCTTTCTGCTCCTTCATCCTCAAGGCATTTTGCAACTGTAACAATTACGCCTATAATATGTAAACAATATAGCAAACTTTTTTAATGCATTTTTCTTCTACTATCCGATAGTGTTCTGCAATTATATTTGGTTTAAAACTCTTTAGCAGCATAACAGGACGGTGTTTAGATAAGAAAATGTACGGTAGGGGGAAGGGTGTGAGCTAAGAGTCCATCTGAAGTCCATAGGTACGGAGACTAATCTTAGGTTTCTCCAAATACCCGAAGTAAAGATAAAGGGGACTGGCTAAAAACTGTTCATCACCGACAACGTGATATGATATGAATCAAGGAGTTTTATCGTGAAGAGTTGCATTCATCAAGCTTTAAAAGATACATTTCCATCAAAAAGACACAATGAATATGAAAATCCAGATTCATCCCCATCTTTAATGCATTATGTACCAATTTAGTTCGTGCATTAACATTTATTAAGGTTCATGTATGGAGTTGAAGGGTTGTGGACTGAATTTAGACTAAAATAGGTGTAAGGTTGTGTCCTTTCAATTAGTATAAATAGTGATGTACTTGGCTTTTAAAAGCAGGAAGATTTGGAAATGTAGTACTATGGGTTTTATACCTTGAAAGCTTTTAAGCTTTGTGTCTTGTGTATTCTTGTGATAGAATGCATGAATATTTGGAGCATTCAAGTGAAGATTGATCTATCTGGCTTGTAGAGTGCTTTGAAGATCAAGGGTTGATGGGAGCCACAAGCTTTGTCCGATCCTTGGTTTGTTTGATCATCTAAGTAATCCGTAATCTAGCCTATCTTAGGGGTTGAGACCAAACTTGTTTTGGAGTTTTTGAGTTGGTGATCTGAAGGTCTTGTCCATCAACAAGGCTGTTAGGTCCGATGCTCAAGGGTTTCACATCACAATAGTTATTCCAAACTGAGGACCATATAACCCAAAGAGGCATGGAAACCACACTGTCAACCAACACCCATCTCTTGGAAGGAAGCCAACTAAACACGTCCCACAAATGAAAAAGAAAAAGGCTAATCCACAAACCTAGCCTTCTTTTAAAGAGAAATACCTGCAACTAGGAAAGCGTCTCCTACGCCACAAACCGCAAATACCTTTTTTTTTGGGATAAAAACAAATGCATTAAATTCAAAAGAATACAAACATAAGATGATAATAAATCCTTCAACACAAGGAGCCAAGGAATTTACCAAGGGGCTCTCGAATTGGCTTGAAGTAAAATGAAGAATAGGTACAAAAGTATTTAATTAAAAAAGGGCATAGACAGACCGAAAACACAACAAAAGATTAACTTAAAGAAGCTCCAAAAAAAAACTTCTATCATTCATTAATTATTGAGCAAAAAACCTACGAAATTTCATGTAAGAGTAGCTCCACAATTGACTCAAAATAAATAAAATAAAAAAAATAGCACCAACGATTAGGACAAACCCACATGTAGACCCCTCGACCAAAAGGCAAAAGGTCAAAGGTTCAAACCCCCACCCACATATTAAAAATAAAAAAATAAAAAAAGACCAGTGGGGTCGGGGGCCCGTATGCTATTATGAAAAAGTCAAATAGCACAAACAAGATTTAGACAGTCTTACTCTAAAAGAGATGAAAGCTCCCAAGTTTATAATTGTAGGCCTATGTATTTGGTTACTTCCCTCTAGAAGATCATAGCCAAGGTTCTAGCCGAAAGACTTGAAATATTGCCCTTGATAATCTATGATTCTCAACTAGCCTTTATGGAAGGCTGTTAAATTTCCGACGCTATTCTTATAGCTTTGAAACCATAATGGAATGGATGTTCAAGAAAAAGAAATGGCTTTATCTTGAAATCAGATTATTAAAATGCTTACGACGAAGTTGATTGCCTATCTTGATGCTAACCTGGGTCAAATGGTGGAAAGGGGTTTGGGATTGCATTTCAATGGCAAATTTTTATATTAGTCTGAACGGGAGGTCTAGACTGGAGGCAAAATCTTGGCTAATAAAGGACTAAGATAAGGGTCCCCTTTCTCCTTTCATCTATACTTTGTCGGGAAATTCTTTCAGCTGTCTTATCAATTATTGTTGCGAAAACAACATTCTCAAAGGGCTTCGAGACTGTTAGCCATAAGTTGCAAAGCAAGGGCCTTGCTACATACACATTATAGTGACAAGTTATTTGCGTTTCATCCTTTTTTTTTTAAATGCTAAATCAATCTCTTGCAGATCTCCCTTCATTTCATTGACTACTCGCCAAACTGGGAAAAATCATCCAGAAAGGAGGAAAGAGAATGGAGATGTTACGTTATGACTTCAATACGGTATTAATAACTGCTAGTAAAAATTCACTTACTTGAATTTCTCTCACTTTATTACTGACTACACCCGAGTTTCTTTCCGCCCTGATTATCTCCTTTTCAGTTAACTCACCATAACTATCTGTTTTTCCTGGAAAAACAATCGCATACAAAGGTCATATTCATAGAAAAAGTTACCAGTATTGTGTTTACTAGGGAACTCTGATACAGATACATACAAGTCATCAACCATTTTAAGATAAGAAATCAGGTGATTGGTCATTAGGATTTGTTACTATTTTTTGTACTTCTACTCATTATTGATGTGTTGAGTATGGTTGATAACTAACCATATCTCTTCTGCATTTTCATGAGTAATGGACCAATTCTTTGCCGCATTGTATACATTGTCCTTCCGTATTCAGCAGCAGGCCATATTTCTGTCCCAAACACTGCACTGCATTGATGTAACTATTTTATTTATCATATCCCAACCATGGAAGAAAAGCTGCACATATTTCAGCTAGGAATTTGCATTACGCATTTTCATACTAAGATAAGTCAAGTCTGTTGAAGATTATGGAGAATCATGGAGCCTAGATCTTTTCTTTTTCTTTTTTCATTTTAACTTTCTTTGGGAAAATTAGACGACAAGAAGAAGAAGAAGAAAATTTATCAGCAGACAGCATTATAATTCATGCTTGACTTCAGCAGTTAAGTCAATTAATACCCTAACGTCTAGTGAGCACAGGTTGTGTATAAGTAAAACCATATTTGTTGCCATAGAGCAGTATGAGAGGTCATGTTTTCTTGATGTCTCATCCAGGCGCCATTTGTCTAATCCAATTTTTTGACTACTAAAGAAGGAATGGCGGACGGTAATATGTTATGCATTGACCCTGCATCTACCATTCTGGGAAGCCGTACAGATAATGCAAGTATAGAGAGGGAGTAACAAGAAAACATGCAATGATTTTGATTTGACAATAGAAGTGGGCAATTAAGCGTGAGAAATAAATTGAGAGGTGACGATGATAGTGAGCAAAACTGATGGTGCATAGGTTGAATTGAAAAGAAAAAAGTGGAGTAAGTAAAGAAGAAGAGAAGGGAAAGGGTACCTGGTAGCAATAACTCTATCCCCAACGGTGAACAATCCAGTCTTGTCCGCATTACCACCAGGTGCAATGGCGTCGATATAAGTTCCACCATCACGGCCCTTGGCAAATTTCAATCCATACGGCTGCTCCAATTCCAGTTCATACTCTTCATAAGATTGGTCGGGATCTGCATCTCCAAGTCCAGTGTCGCTTTTGGATTGGGTATCGGATGCTCGGAGGATGAAAGGTGAGGATTTAACAAGGGAAAGAGGAGTTGAAAAGGAGGTGGAGAAAGTGAGATGAAAGTGAGAATTGGAGGCAAAGAGTTTGGGGTGGGATTGGGAGGATAGAGTGAAGGAAGAGGAATGGTTGGGGAGGCAAATTTTGGGAAGTGGGTGGTAAGAATAGAGAGAAGGGGAGGTGGGTGGAGGTAAAGACATTGTGTGAGTGAAATGAAATGCCCCAAATTCAGCGCACAGTGCTCAGAGCCTCAGAGGGGAGTTGGAGGTAAAGGCATTTCTGATACTGATACTGGTTCTGGTTCTGGTTCTGGTTCAAGAGTGGGCGCGTAACCGTTCATGTGTTGGGATTTGTTAACAGAATTGGATTGCAGAGAGATTCGTGGCTATTATAGCCCACACTGCACACCCAATACACTCCCGCCACGTATTCACCTTTTCTTTTTTCTCACTTCTTTTTTATTCTAATTCTACGCCTACCACACCACAGCCACCCTTCACACTAACCGTACGACCATTCCTCCCACCCCTCTCCTTTCATCCACTCAGATGAAAAATTAATATATTCAGACATATCTAATGAAAAATATCTAAATCAATTTCTTGTCAAAATTGATATTTTTCATACTTGTAAAATTTAGTGCTAACTTGAGCATAATTGAAGTTCAAATTTCAACACTCACATGTTGAACTAAAAAAACTCGTAAAATTTAGCCATTAAAAGAACAAATATATACAATTTTATTGAATTATTTCTAAAGGTTAGTTTTTTCTCATGTTTTCATGACCTAGTTTTTGACAATAAATTAATTTGCCATCCCAATATCATGAATTCTTAATACTAGTTGAAAATGATTTTAAATATATATATATATACTTTTCAGACTTGTAACATTCTCTAGAACCTTACCGGAAGAAAGAAAGAAAGAAAAACTAGAGAGGGATTAGAGGGGTCACGCATTATAGTTCGTCCTAGTTGTGAGGAAAATGAATACATCTGTTCTAATTTGCATTACGTTACAGGAGAGGAATGCATTTGAACTATATGAACTACAATCTTTCAATCTGCTTTCTTCAAGTTCAAGCAATTATCTGCCACTTGGCTGAAAAGCTCCTGAACTTGTTTTAATTCCTTCTCTGCAATGCAACAAACAATTCCATTAAGATTCTTAGTTGTGCAGCTGTGTCAGAGTATCTGTATATTCAATATAATGGAGAGAACGTGTCAAATTATTAAATGAAATTAGATGCACCATTGTAAGTTGCAAAGCCAGGCAAGGATTCTAGTCAACTGAAGTCGGTCGGAACCGTATAAGTAACAATCTCCAATAGAAAATGATTTTTTTCGTATGTATTTGAAATCATGGTGAATCTAAAATTTGCAACTAGGCATGCTGTAAATTTAAAGGTTAACAAGTAGACGAGATACACCTGCAGCTTCCAGCTGCTTTTGAAGTTCTTGACCTACAGCAT
>JAOANK020000048.1:57113-69068 GCA_026257165.2 Telfairia occidentalis | reverse complement strand
AAATCCACTTCCACTTCAGTTTGCCTATGGCGATGACGTTGTTGTTGGCGTCTTCGATTCAGGTCTTAATTAAATGGACATATATATGGTTGCATGCATTCATTAATGAATTAAAAATGCATTTCATTTGCATATATATATATATATACACCAGGGGTGTGGCCGGAATCAGAAAGTTTCGAGGAAGGTGGGTGGATGGGCCCAGTTCCATGCAGGTGGAAGGGAAAATGCGTGAAAGCATACAAGTTCGACCCAGTGTCGGCGTGCAATAGGAAGCTGATCGGGGCTCGTTACTATGTGAAAGGGTTCGAAAGCCAATACGGGGCACTGAACAGGAGCGGGAACCCGGAGTTCCGATCGCCACGAGACTTTCTAGGGCATGGAACTCATACGGCTTCCACGGCGGTGGGCTCGGTGGTGGAGAACGTGAGTTTCATGTCGTCGCTGGGGAGAGGAATTGCACGAGGAGGAGCCCCTAGAGCGAGGTTGGCGGTGTACAAGGTGTGCTGGGGAAAGGAGTACGAAGGGAAGTGCACGGACGCAGATGTGATGGCTGCTTTCGACGATGCTCTACACGACGGAGTGGACGTGATATCTGCGTCTTTCGGAGGAGGGCCACCGTTGGATCCGTTTTTTGAGTCGGCCTCCGCCATAGGCTCATTCCACGCAATGCAGAGGGGAGTGAGTGTGGTTTTCTCGGCCGGCAACGACGGACCCCATCCCTCCCTGGTCCAAAATGTGTCTCCATGGAGCATCTGTGTAGCCGCTACCACTACGGATCGAACCTTTCCCACTCAATTACGAATACTTCTCCCCAACCGCATCCCTCTCTCTCTCACCGTAATTACCTCACACTGCTAATTAATTTTAATTTTAATTATTTCTCTCAATATAATCTCAATATGAACCTCATCCTAGCTGATTATGATTCTATATATGCATGCTTTTTAAATTTGCGGTCACAGGGCCAGAGCTTGATCACTACAAACATAATGAACGTAAAACTGGCAGATGCAATCAACTACTTTACGGACGGGTACGGTACTGGCCTTTGCGCTAGCTGCTGCATATATATATGCTTAATAATTAATTAATATTAATTAGTAAACTGTCAACTGTAAACTAATTCAGAATTTGCGAGGAGAATAGTATTAGGAAAGGTGGTAAATCGGGTGCAGGGAAAGTGGTGCTTTGCTTCTCGACCATTGGACCAGTTTCCATAGGTGTTGCACAGGAAGCAGTGAGGGCCATCAACGCCTCTGCTTTGATATTTGCTGCGCCCCCTACAACCCAGCTCCCGGACCTAGATCTCATCATCCCTACCCTTCTAATTCACATCACTCACGCAACTCAAATTAGAAACTTTCTTGCTGAATTGCCCAGGTGATCTCTCGCTTTTTTCTTTTAATAAAAATAAATTAATGAAAGCACACCTAGCTAACTCAACCCAAATTATTATTAATTATATATAAGCTGGTCAGGTTGCCAGCAGTGGAGATATGGGCCGGGAAAAGTGTGATCGGCAAATCGGCGGCTCCCAGCGTGGCCTACTTCTCGTCCAGAGGACCAAGCTCAATTTCACCTCACATTCTCAAGGTATGAAAATGATCATCGATGATTGATGGATATATATTCATGACTAAACGACTCAATTACTTAGTAATAGAAAGAACTGAATTGAAATGGTAAATCGTGTACGTAACTAAGTGCAGCCAGACATAAGTGCCCCAGGAGTGAACATATTGGCGGCATGGCCTCCGGAAACCGCTCCAACAGTAAGGCCGAGTAGCGTTACCGATTCCCATGTGAAATGGAATTTGCAGTCGGGGACTTCAATGTCATGCCCTCACATCTCTGGAGTTGTTGCTCTCATCAAATCCGCGCATCCCAACTGGTCACCTGCAGCCATTAGATCTGCCCTCATCACCACAGGTACTTGTACTGATTGATACTTCAGCTTATAAGTGTGTATTGGGGATCGGTGTCCGGTGTCCGGTTAACTAACTAACTAATAACTAGTTTAAATGTATATATGCTCGGCGTCGGCCTGCAGCCACCAAGAGGGACTCCAGTGGCGATACCATCCTAGCAGGTGGATCCATGAAAGCATCCGATCCCTTCGACGTTGGGGCTGGCCAAGTCAATCCCTTGAAAGCAATGGACCCAGGACTAGTCTACGACATCACAACCAATGATTACATTATTTTTCTCTGCAATCTTGGCTACACGGAGCACCAAATCAGGATGATGCTACTCCACCCCCCGTCTCATAACAATCCTCTTTGCCGCTTTCCACCATCCTCCTCCATCGCCAATCTCAATTATCCCTCCATCACACTTACCAATCTCCACTCCACCACCACAATCACAAGGACCCTTCGCAATGTATCACCCAACAACAATGCCATCTACTTTCTTACGCTCCGTCCTCCCAATGGAGTCCAAGTACTGGTGTGGCCGAGGATTCTACTTTTCTCTTGCTTCACCCGGCACATTTCTTACCATGTTACCATAACCCCCCTCAAGAAATCTGCAGCAAGATATGATTTTGGGGAGATTCGATGGTCAAATGGGTTCCATACCCTTACAACTCCTCTGCTTGTACGTATTGCCAGTGCCAGTACCAGTACGTAAACCCATATCATATCACTACCACGACGTACGCACCTTTCTCCACTACATAATACTTTCATCTTAAACTTTATCCCTAATAATCTCTCATCTACCGTACCACCTCTACTAAGTAATAATATAATAATAATCTTATTATCGATTCCTTCTTATTCTCATTCTCCGTGCAATAGTATATTAATATTAACTCTCTCGTAATCATATCATCGTATGTAAAGAGAAAAATACTTTTTTTTGGATTTCAACAATAATGGAGGTGGGAGATTCTAAACTATGACTTTTTAGTCAAAGAGATATTTCTTAACGGCTCGGTTTGACCATCCTCTTCAACTTTATAGAATAATTCCTCTATTTGTAATCCATTAAACACATATATATTAGACTACTATTTTTTATTCATTATTTCAACTGAAGGCTGACAAAAGGTGAAAGTTGAGACCCTTGTCCAAAGCATAAGATCTGATTTGATAAAACTGTTAGTTTAAAGTAAAAGTTAGGCTCACATTTTTATAAGTCTTAGAGGTAGAAGTTGAATTTTTTCCTAAAAATTCAAGAACACAATATTCTAGATTGACCAAACTTCCCTTTATTTTATTATATGCGTTGTTCGTTTTCTTCCTCCCCCTTCTCTTTTTATTGGACATTTTTTCTTCACCCTACACAATCACTTGCTTTGTTCTCACTTCCTTCCTCTTATTTCTTTTTTTCAAAAGTATCCTTCCTCTAATCCTCTTATTTCAACTTTGGAAGAAATACTTTTTTACTTTCTAAATTTTTTAGTTTATTTTTCTATTTAATCCCTTGATTTTAAAATTTTACACTTTTATCAATTAATTTTGAGTTTAGATTTCAATTGGTATGTAGTCCATAAAGTTTCAAAATGTTGTTTTTTAACTATTAAATTTTCATTAATACTCACTTTTGATCCCTAACATAAAGGAACCACATTAATAACGAACCCTAATGGAATGTTGACTATAGAGTGCTGACGAGTTCACTTCATATTTAACTATATATTATTTATACTTTTACATGATAAAAATATTTACTTTTACAATATTTTAATGGGTGATGTAGCAAAAAACAGAAAATCTCTCCCCACTCATTCTCTCTCTTCTATATGATCGTCCTCACCCCCACCCATCTTCCCTCTTCCCCTAATCTCACCATCGCCTCTCATCCCTTGATACATGAGTTTTCTTATCATCGGCCAATTGAAATATTATAAAAATGAGTGGAGGAGAGAGATTGATGGTTATTTTTTTTGTCATTCATCTGTTGAAATATTAATTATAAAGATAAATATTATTGTCACTTAAGCATATAAAATGATACAAATTAATATTAAATGAACCTAGCATCCTAGTCAACATTCTATTAGGAATCTTAGCAGTTATGTTACATATTAGCTATCAAATTAAAGTGAGTAATAAAAATTCAAAGGTAAAAGTGTAACTATTTGAAATTGAATGACCAATTGAAAATTAACTCAAAATACTCAAAGTTAAAAGTTTAACATTTTGAAAGTTAGAGAACAAATAAAACCTTAACTCAAAACTCAATAATAAAAGTATAACATTTTGAAATAAGGACCAACCGCAAGCTAAACTCAAAATTCAAAAGACTATTTCTTTTTTTTCTTTATTTTTTTCTTCCTCTCGCACCCTCACTACAAACTCAGGTATACTTTTTTTTATCTCCTTAGTTCTTACTTGCTTCGCCTCGGTTTTACTTCGTATTTCTTTCTCTATCTGCATGTGTTTGGTTTTATTTATTGTGTTTTCTCGTTCCCTGAGTGTTTGTTCTTTTACATTCAAGCAGATTGCCTCACCCTATTGTTATTGTTTCATAGACATGTGTTTTGAATATTATTGACGGAAGCCGGAAGGGCAACCATTATCCCAAACATGATTAAGTTTAAAAAATATTGTAATCTAATATAATTCATAGTATGAATCAAAAGATGGTTCGCCTTCAAACATAGCTTAATGAATAAAACATCTATCACCATCGTAATTCAATCATGCAACCAGCTCACAATTGTTAAACTAAAAAAAACAATGAATAATTAAATCAATTATATTGTTGCAATGTAAAAACAAAAATATTTAGAAAAAGAATTGTCATAAAATTGATGGTTGCTCATGCGTTGAGAGTATGCCAAGAGTTATTTTCTAGTTCTATAATTTCTCTCGTCCTACTAATTTGAGCATAACTTAATAAATAAGATACCTATTACGATTCTAAATGTCAATGATTTGATCTTCCACCTCACAATTGTCGAATTCAAAATCTGAGGGGCAAATATTAAAATTTTCCGGTCGAGGTTCAGATTTACGTTGTTGATGAAAAGGCCATCCTGAATACCAAGCTCTATGTATCAACAACAAAATGGAAGTCTTTTGCACGAACAACCCCCTGGATCAATTGCACATCTAAAACTCCGGACTCCAATTACAATTTTTTTTTCTTCTATGGAAGAGAAGTGCCCTCTAAGCTCTTATCCACCAGAACAACAGCACCTTAACGACTACCAGTTTAAGACAATTTAAATTCAAATTTCAAATTACTAAAGTTCATATATTAACAACATTATTTATAAACATCTCTCTCGGTAATAGTAGATCAATCTGACGACTTGTTCTCCCACACATTATGCACCTTATCACTCAACTCTATGGATACAACACGTCTACAGGGGAAAAAGGAATTCCTAATTGGTTTGCGGCGTCAACTGCTACAAATATTATCCTCGCACCACATATGAGGTTCTTCAATTCACTTCACTTTCACTGCTGTTAACAGCATCATGGTTAATAGTCGTACCCCAAAAGTTCAGACTTCAGAGTCACTTCTTGCTTCTCTTGAGCATGAGTTGAGTCAATTTTTTTTATGTCCTTACAAAGGTCCTAAGGCACCCCAAAAGTTCAGAGTCATGCACTGACTATTTCTTGCTCCTCTCGGGCACGAGTTGAATCAATTTCTTTGATGTCCTTCACAAAGGTCCTAAGGCACCCATTAATGATACGAGGTGCTGCTCCATCACAGAATCGTTTTGCAAGATCAACAGCCTTCATCGATCATCAAGAACAATATTACAAAAAAGGATTGGTGCAGACATGTATCAAAAAATATAAGAGATGATAACTGTGACCTTGAAATAAAGAACCTCAAGATACATTTACCTCGTTAATAACAATCTGATGCCTTGTTCCAACAACCGTTATTTCAGACATAGCCAGGTGAAGAATACAAAGTTCCAGAATCCGTCCTGCTGGCTTGTTCTGAAATATATGAACGCATGAGGTATACAATCTCCATAAGCATTACAAAGACATTAGTACTCTCACAATATCCCTGCTAATTACTATTATGCCCCTACTAATACTCCCAAAATATCTCCATTAGTACTCTCACAGCTTGCTTCAAACATATCAAAGACATCCTATTGATAGGACTCTCATGAAAAAATCTAGATCCTATTATAGATCTCATCCTAGAAATCCATAGGTACATGAATCCGCAATAATTCATCTGGAAAACTAAATACATGAATACTTAAATACATACTACTTAACGCAAATGTATCGATAATTAAGTACATATTTAATTTTCAACATTTTGGTTTAAACTTGGAAGACTAAGTAACTCCGTTGTCAATAACCTGTAATATATAATATTCTGGAAGGGTGGACCCACGAATTCTGAGGCCATAAACTATTAGCTGAGTCCAAGAACATTTACCACTAAGCTCAAACCTCTGAGTATTAAAAAGCTCAGGGTTTCCAGCACTCACGTGAGAGATTCAACAATACCCATGATTGAAATATCTCACATATGATTGTGGTTCCATCCATGCCATCATCATATGAAACATTTCAAATTTCTATAAGTCTAGCATAAGAGGAATTCCAATTCAAGTCTTTAAAATCCCTTAATGACCAGAAGCACACATATGCTATGAAGCAAAGATCAGAACAGGAGGAATATTATAACCACACAATAAATGCTTCAACTTATAATTCCAACTAGAAAGAGAAAATTAGAAAACATAAATAGCAAAAAGAAACAAGCTCTTTATCTGACCTTCCAATTTGGAGGAATGACTTTTTCAATTTTAAGCACGTGACTGTCCCATCTGTCGACAACTGCAACCAAAAGTTTGCGTGTAAACCTGAAAACCATGAAGACAATGTCTGACCTAATTTCACCCTTCAAATAAATAACATTGATAATATACATGAAATTCATACTAAATTTTCATCATATCATCCACTGCCAAAATCAGGGGAAACGATTATAAACCAGTTTACCGTAAAATCAGTTTGCTGTAGACCATCTTTGGTGGGGCTGCAAGGATTTCTGCTTCTGAGATACGGTTATGCAGAAAACAAGACTTAAGTAACACTTAAAGCAATGGAATGGAACTTCAAGGCTAGAGAATACTGCATTGACAACGGTAATAAAAACATCTAGAAGGAGAAGCTATAAATAAAGTTGTTTGTTAGTGACTACTATTTGTCACGATAATTTCTGTTGTACATGAAGAAATAATATACATCGCCAGATTGATTTACAAATAAAGGTAATGCGATTGCAAACCAATACCTAGGTTAATCCAGAGATATCACATATCTTATAAAGAGCTCAAACAATATGTATTATAATTTTGAGAACCAATATCTAGGTTAAATCAACAAAGAAATTGTTAATCTAGCCAACTCTAGTGATCCATCACTATGGTAGCAGCCCGAGATATCCTAAACAATCCCTAGTACATAAAAGTGGTTCTAGCAATCACATTATAGAAAACCTTAGGAATCTATCTCCAAGATCTAGGTACAACATTAAGCATAAAAGTAACTAATCGTGATGGTTTTGAACTACATATTTCTCGTATTGGCTATGGCTTCGCCCAAAATGTATTTCTTCTAAAATTCAATAATATTGGCTATGCACCCATTACCGAGTGTGATATGGGAGCAGGTGCTCTAGTGTCTAATCCCATTTTCCACACCCGGACCAAGTATGCCAATAATTATTTCCATTTTATGAACAAAGATCAAATTATCCACGAGTAACTGAAAGTCCAATATGTACTATATTCTAACAAATCGTGGATTGTCTTGCAAGGCCACTATACGTTCACGTTTTCTTCCTTTTTTTTCTTAAAAGAACTATACATTCACGCTTCACTATCAACGCTCCAAAGCATTACTACTTTTGTCCTGTAATCACTGAATAGCCATATCTAGCTGATGCCATATATATATCTACCTTCTTAACTGCTCTCTCAATAGCTTAATTACTGTTATTGAGCACTCATGTCTATATGTGTGCAAGTCTATCAGACTTAGCGTCGAAGGTGTTTTATCAAAAAGTTTTTGTTCTCTACTTCTTGCTTACGAATTCCATCTGGGGCTGGATAACAGAAAAGGCTCTCACGAGTCATGATATCACTTTGAAGTGAAGAAGATTGATGTCACCCTCAGAATCTTTTCGTACATAGTATGAAGAAAAAGCATCTCTAATTGAATGCCGAGAAACAAATATTAGGACCCAATTGTGCTTTTAGAACGCAGTAAAAGTGAATTGAGAAGGGGAAAGAATATATTATATATATAAGAAAGGCACAAAATTATTTACCAGTTGCAGAATCTTTTTCATCTTTACGTAAGAGCTCATCTGCTTCTTCAGCTGTTTCCACAGTAACTGGCGGACCTCCAAAGCTCATATGATTATATTCCATCAATGATGTCTTGTCAAATCCATATCCCGGTTCTGAATTGTATGACCAGCTAACGTAAGCAGTCAGTTGGTATCATATTTGAGTTAAAGATGTAACTTCCAATTCTCCAGAACGATAAACATCATCAATTAGTATATGGGGCACCAGAGTACCGCGCCTCCACCATAGTTACCTCTGCGGGCATTCAACCGCTTCTCAAAGAGCCGAGCTGGGTCCGATCCTTCTAAACAAGCTGCATAAACAATTGACCTGTGATTGAATAATCGAGTAAAATTAGAACTGTTAACAAGTCTTGAAATAAAAAAATTCTTAGAGCATATTTCGAGTGCCTAGACCAAATTCTGAATAGGTAAAAAGGTAGACAAGATATTTATAAAAGAAAAAAGGTAGTGAGAAGGAAAGGGTGAATCTTACAAAGCGAGCTCTCTAGCCGCTCTGGGGCTGCAAAACCTCCCGCTCTTGTCGATCTTGGGCATCGTTTCTCTGGAAGAAACTAAAACAGAATCGCTCTCCTTAACCACCGAATTTTCGGAAAAGGAAGTAGAAGCGCGAAGCGAGGCCTGAGAGCACAGGTGTGGCACGGAATCTTGAACGTAAGGAACAACGGCAGTAGTCGGGAACCGGCATATTCCAGAAATGTGGTTGGAGAAATTAAAATTCAGCCCGAAGCACGGAGACGAGCGGCAAGAAAGGCACGAGAGAAGGGAGGTTCCCTCCATTGCTGCTCTTCCCAGTAGTGGAAGGCTCTCCGTCCATGTTTGATGTAGATAAGTTCCGACATATATTTTCCTTCTCAGGAAAAAAAAAAAAAATTCCAAAACTTCCAATTTCGTAAAATTAGATTATAAAGTTAGATTAGTATTACAATTTTAACCCTACCTTATTAATTTTTAGGCTAAGTTATATAAAATATTCATAAACTTTAAGTTAAGTTACAGGTTCTTATAGTCTCAAAGTTTTTTTTTTTAGTATTAATTTCAAAAGTTTCAATTCTACCGTAAACCTTTCAAAATTGTGTAAAAAATATCATTCCATTCAATTTTCTATTAAAAAAAACAAAAAATGTGTATTTTTTTATTGTGATATTTTTTAAGTTTAAATTCTGATTTAAATGATAAATTTTCAAAATTTTTATATTTTAGGTTTTAAATTTTGAAAATATTTATTTTGATTGTAACTTTTTAAGTTTGTTCCATTTTGATGCTATATTCTTTGAAAATATCTATTTTAGTCTTTATCTTGTCTTTAACATATTAATGATATAGCTTTGAGTATGTGTATTACTTTAGTATGTTAACATCTTTTTGGTCGAAAACTATGCCTTAAGTAATTGAGTTATGAATGTGAACATGTATTTAAGTTATATTGATTTGGAACTTGAAAGGATAATTAAACAAGTAAATATTAAATTAAAAATTATAGTAATAATATAAAAAATGACTATGTTTTCTAATAAGCTCGAGAATAAAATATTGATTATAAAAATGAATGAATCAAAATAGAAGCAATTTGAAAGTTGTAAAAAAACATATAAGAAGGAAAATTGAATAAAGTGATATTTAAACGTACTAGTATTTTAGTAGAATCATTTTAATGTAATTGAATAAGTGTTATATATTCATTTGATTTTTCAATCGTACATATTCCTATTCAAAATTTGAAAATTTTGTATCACCTCTCTTTTTTTCATCAAAATGGCAAGATATTACCCTACTTTCCTTAAAACCAAAAACTTAAATTTGATGACACAAACTTGAAAACAGTAAAAACAATGATGGTGTGTATATAAACCATTTTTTTAAACTACCCGTAGGCTATGGAAGATTATTTAGAGCTTTCTATGAATTCCAGTTTTGGCTCTTGAGTTTATCTCAAACTTCAATTTTTAGATTGTTGAGTTTATTTTTTTAGAATTGAGTTTAAAAAATAAAATCTATCATTATAATAACACATTAAATAGGGGCAAAATAGGAAAATCAAAATTTTAAGTAATGATGAAGAATATAATTAATATTATTTTACAAACGAAATAAATTTAAAAGCAAACACTTTAAATTTATTGTATTTGTCAAGAAGGACTAAATTAAATTAAAATATTAATTTTAAAACTAAAATTTATTAGATAACTATAATTAGAATAAATTATTAAATTATAGACAAAATATAAAAGAACACAAAATCAAATTAGGTATAGAAAGATTGTAAAAAAATAAATATAATAAATGAAATAAAAAAAAATTAGACAAATTAAAGTAGGAGGAAACAATTTCTCATTAGACGAAATATAGATTATACTCCTATTTCCGGTTCATGAATATATGCCTTGTTGCCGATCCAACATAAGACTTTTTCTCTAAGGACACAAGACCTATTAATGATTAAAAAAAATTACAAAAATCTGAACTTAAAAATAAAAATACACATTTTATGTTTGGAAACTCTAACTTATCGTTATCTCTTCTTTTTTGTGTTCTATGCCGCCACAACCCACAAACTTTCCCGTTTTTCTTCTTTTTTGCCTTATATGTTGCTGGCCACCTACACCATGAAATGAAGTTGTTGCATTGCGAAAGTAGTTTAATATCCTCTATCGTTCATGCCACGTCGCCACCTTTCGACGATAGGAACCATTGAATCTAGCAAAGTGGTTCTACCCTTCAGCTTCAAAGATGAAAGATTTATTATTGAAACATTAATAGAGGGATAGTACACAGTAAAATATTAAATAATAGTTAATTGCATCTTTAATTCATTGTAATAGATATACATGAATTGAAGGAAGAAAATGAAGAATTAAAGGTTAAAATTGGCATACAGTTAAAAACAAAAGGGTAAATTTGGTATATTAACTTTGTCCTTTATTGTGCCTTTTATATGTAGTATAGATACAGATATAGAATTTCGTCTCGCGTCTCATTTCCCTTCTCCTTAGTCCTTCCTCTCTCACGCTTTTCTTGCGCTTTGTTGTTGTAGAAATAACACTCATTCTTCCCACTAGAGAGACTCAATGAATTAGTATTTAAACTAAGGTGGTGTTAAGCTTATTCGTCTTCAATAGAGACAATATTACAAATTGAAGTTCCTCCATTAAGAGGCATAACCTTTTTTTAGTAAGACATGATTGATGTGTGTAGAACAGAGAATCGTTGGAAAACCTTTTGGTAAACTCTCCATCGAAGATTTCTATCGAGACTATATCTAATGAGACTCTTGTGATTTCTCCTGCCGATGGGATACTTGTGTCATTTGGTCAGTCTATACCTAAACTCATATCGCATGTGTTACGTTGAGGGTGAGTTAGGTCGTCAAAGAGGTTACTAAGATTGAACTCGCTTCGAGTTGGAGTTTGTCAAGATGAGATTTTTCACGGGCCTAAAGACGTCGTGGCCGGGTCAACCTCTTTCCATGCCAACTGCACCTACATCTTCACGTGGCTACGCATTTTTGTCCCCAATAACATTAATCAAATGAGGAAAAAAATGAAACACGATACTGAAGGATGCATCAACATGCATAAGCAGCGGAATAAGGATCTATACACTCTAATTAGCTCAAATTAAATATAGAAAATCATG
>JAOANK020000048.1:15272-34248 GCA_026257165.2 Telfairia occidentalis | reverse complement strand
CAGAATATAAATTTTTTTTTTTTAGTACATGGAGATAAATAAAAAGAAATATAATAAAAGAAAGTAGGATCAATTGGCCTGGACTGCTTATGACACCCATGGTGGATAGATTTTCATCCAAAACATCGAGAACGGATTTTTTCTTGTGTGAGTAGCCAATGTGTTGGCTACCTCATTCTGCTTTCGTCGGATAAGGGTGATGTCTTCAAGGGGCCTGCTATTCATTTGCTACTTGATTTCATCCACAATTAATTGAGATTCATTATCATAAAAAGCCTTACCGTAGACAACGTTCCAAAGAATTTGAGAATCAATTTCGGCCCGAAGTGGCCTAATACCCACCTCGTTGCTATCTTTATCCCCTCATTTAGTGTTATAGCCTCTACAAGTTCTACAAATCCATAAAAGTTTCTATTTTGTTCGACTGCCAAAAGCAGTGAAGTGCAAGAAATAAAAAATTGAATTTTCAATTTATATATTGTTATATATTTTTATGTTTTACTAGATATATCACTTGATCTCTAATGTTTACACTATTTTTGAGTTTTCATCCTTAATGTTTTAAATGTTTAAAATTTAAGCTAACTTAATCATAACTCAACTAGTTAAGAGAATTTCAATTTTGAAGCCCTTAAAGTTTTTGAATGAAGTCTTAAGTCAATAATGTTATTAATTAATTAAATGATGAAATTGCATTTGACTTTTTTAATGAATATTTAGATAAATATTTAACATTTTTTAAAAAAATTATCAATAAAAACCTATATTTTTAGAAACCATACCTCATGATATCTTGAGGGTAAATTTGAAACTTTTCCTACGTTAAATACAAACGATTAAATGTCATAGGGATCAAATTATATATTTAATTTTGTAAAAAATTAAAAACAAATTATAAATTGTACTCTTTATATCTATGAAATTACAAATATGGAAATTGATTTTCAAATGAACGAATCCTTTTTATGCCTAAAGTGGCAAGTTTTATAAATTTACATTATAAACTTTCGATTTCAATAAATTTGACCATAAATCTAGGTAAGTTTAGAATTTTTACCATCTATTTAATTTTATTTAACTTGCATACTAATCTTAACAACAACAATAATAAATAGATAAAATACTCTAATTTAATGAAAATCAATTCTTACACAAATTTAAGTTGTCTAAATACTCAAAATCAATCATTAAATAACTACAACAAAACTTACAAATTTTAAAAAAATATATAGCTCTAATGTTATATTTATGTCCATATTTTTCAATTTCATACAAAAATATATATTTTATAATTAATTGGATACATATAAAATACTTTATTCAACGATTTTTGAATCAAAATCTACCATAAAGTACAAATTGCAACATGTTTTAAAGTTGAAGTGAAGATTGTTACACTTATCAAAATTAAAGGAGGTTTGATGGAGCAGCTGTGGATATTGGAGGTTGTCTCGAATTCATTAGAGGTAGAATCGGATGAAATTGAAAGTTTAGAATAAAATTAAATTCATCCGGTAAGTTCAGAACTAAAATTCATCTTTTGCTTCTATAATTAATTTTAGACACATTGATTTCAAGATGGAGAAAAAAAAATGCTTTTTCTTAAAAAGAAAAAAGAAAGAAAAAAAAAATGTTTTTCTTAAAAAGTAAAAAGAACGAATAAACAGCTATGCGATTGCGATGCGGCAGGAGTTGACTTCAAAAATCCCAACAAGCCCCTGGCTGTGGCTGCCTGTGCCTTCCGAGTTTCGACTCTGATTTAAGAAACTTGTCTTTGTCCTTAAGGCTTCCGCAATCAAGTCCTTTTCGATTTCTTATATCCGATCCGCCCATTTTTTCTCCTTCATCTTTCATTTTACATTTTCTTTTATTGGATCTTCTTCTTCCTCCAAGGAAGATTTAATCGTTTGATCGTCTATCCCCCATCTCTCTCCATCATATTCACAATCAACCATAGAAAATGGACGGATTAGTGATTGAGAAGAAACCCAAGACTAAAATTGTCTGCACCCTGGGGCCGGCATCCAGGTCCGTCCCCATGATCGAGAAGCTCTTGAAGGCTGGGATGAATGTTGCTCGTTTCAACTTCTCCCATGGATCCCACGCCTATCACCAGGAGACCCTCGACAATCTCAGGGCGGCCATGGAGAACACCGGTATTCTCTGCGCCGTCATGCTTGACACCAAGGTTTCTCTCATCCTATTTTCCCCTCTTTTTTTTCTCATCATCGCCTTCTCTAGACTCTACCTAATGTAACCCTTAATTTCTTGCTTTTGATATCTATATTTCTACTTGCCTCTTCTGATCCAAAAAATCTGGAATTCATGCCCGTGCCATACCTGCGCACTTTTCATTTCGTTTTATTTATTTTCGATTTTTTTTTTGTTTTTATCGTCTTGTTTGAATTTTTTTTATAGAATGACTGACTGACATCTTGCCCTTTTAGTTTTAGATGTTTCCATAGAATCTAATTGGTTACTTTTCCCTCTTGTATGATAAGTCGTGTTTCCTTGTGTCCAGTTTTCCCAAAAATGTACCCTGCTTGTCAGTTACTTCAGCTATGAGTGCTAATGCGAAGCCACTGTCATTTTTTAGCATCTCTTCCTCTTGTGTACGAGAAAATTTAGACAGAATCAATAGATTTTTAAAACGAAAGAAGTAGATTAATAGAGTATAGACTGATCTTGAGACCTGATAGGAGAAAAAAAAAGAGCATAGACTGATTTTAATATCCTTTGGAAAAAGAAGAATAAGAAAAGACTAGCATATTTGTGAGGTTTTCCTTTTTCGACATAAGGGCTTTTGATGTCTTATTAAGGTGAAATTACAAATCAACCCTTATCCTACATCTTGCAACACATTCACTAGAAGCCAATTACATTCAGCCAGAACAGAAATGAGTAAGTTCTTGCAAGTTACAACACATTTACATGGAGGTGCTTCCAGGTTCGAATGGGAGGTAAAGGGGTTTTGTGCTTACAAGGTTGAGTGGATTTTGGGCGAGATGTGTTTTTTCATTTTATTTTCTACAAGTTGAATGAAGAAGGCAATGTATTTTTAACTGAATACGACAGATATTCCCATCGTGAATCTGTTTTCTTCTAAAGAATGTCCTCTGAAATTCTTCTCCCATTAATACTTAGTTTTCACCTACCGTTTAGCCATTACGATGATACATCTTCACTTGGGACTCCTCGTTTGTTTTGTCTGGATATTTGTTACTTTCTACTTGTCTTGTCTTTGAACATGACCAAGTTTTTTTTTTCTCATATTTGTATTCTATTTTATTGAGGGTAAATCAGTATTCTTGAATAGTTCGAGGCAGCACTTGAACTGCAAGAAATAAATTTTGAGGTTAATTCCAGTTATATTCACCTTATTGCAGCTCCTGTTTAGTTTTGTGAGCTTTTTTCAGAGCCAGGAACCATTGCCCTCCTGATTTCTGTTTCATATCTCTTACTGATGTTCAGCACGTAGGAACTTTTATTTTTGTGACTCAACACATGCCATTCTTATTTTTCTTTGTACTGTAAAACAACTACATTTGAAGTTTAATACATATCAGTTAATCATGTTCACAGAATCATGAAGATACAAATGCCGCTTACATTACTTGGAGATGCCGCATCCATAACTTCAACTTTCAGTTTAAAGCAATGCATGAAAGCAATTGTTTTGCACTAATGAAATTTAATCAATCCTTTTAAATGAAAACAGGGCCCAGAGATTCGAACTGGATTTTTGAAAGATAGCAAACCCGTCCAACTAAAACAGGGGCAGGAGATAACTATATCTACTGACTACAGCTTGAAGGGGGATGAGAATATGATATGTATGAGCTACAAAAAGTTAGCTGAGGATGTAAAGCCAGGGAGCCTAATACTTTGTTCAGATGGTACAATATCATTTACAGTTTTATCTTGTGACAAACAATTGGGTTTGGTACGATGTCGCTGTGAGAACTCTGCAGTTCTTGGTGAAAGAAAAAATGTTAACCTGCCTGGAGTTATAGTGGATCTCCCAACCTTAACAGGCAAAGATAAGGAAGATATACTAGAATGGGGAATTCCTAATAAAATTGATATGATTGCTCTATCTTTTGTTCGGAAAGGTTCTGATCTTGTGGAGGTCCGGAAGTTGCTTGGAAAACATGGCAAGAGTATTCTTCTCATGTCAAAGGTACATCCAGTTACATGTAAAATATCCCGTGAAAATATGTTTTTATTCATGTGGTTGAATGGATGATTACAATAAGAATTTTATTTTAATTTCATTACTGGAAATTCTGTCTTTTCTGGTGATTTGTGGCAAGGGCACTATGAAATGCTAAAAAAGGCACTCTAGAAGAAAACCATGCTGCACAAATGTTTGGAGATAGCTTTTTCTTTGTGTCATAACATCTCTGCTAAAAGCAATTTCAGTACCTGTTATTTTTCTGAAATTTAACTCAGGTTGAGAATCAAGAAGGAGTGGCAAATTTTGACGACATACTAGCCAATTCAGATGCATTCATGGTGGCACGTGGTGACTTGGGAATGGAAATTCCAATTGAGAAGATATTTCTGGCGCAGAAAGTGATGATATACAAGTGCAACATCCAGGGAAAACCTGTTGTCACAGCAACACAGATGCTGGAATCAATGATTAAATCTCCCAGACCAACTAGAGCCGAAGCCACTGATGTTGCGAATGCCGTTCTTGATGGGACAGATTGTGTAATGTTAAGTGGTGAAACGGCTGCTGGAGCATATCCTGAACTTGCTGTTAGAACAATGGCAAAAATATGTGTTGAAGCTGAAAGCACCCTTGATTATGGAGACGTGTTTAAAAGAATTATGGAACATTCCCCAGTTCCCATGAGCCCATTAGAAAGCCTGGCTTCTTCTGCTGTTAGAACTGCAAACTCCGCCAAGGCAGCTCTTATACTTGTCCTAACCAGGGGAGGAAGCACAGCAAAACTGGTGGCCAAGTATAGGCCAGGAACGCCCATCTTGTCTGTGGTTGTCCCCGAAATTAAGACGGATTCATTTGATTGGTCGTGCAGCGATGAAGCTCCAGCAAGGCATAGTTTAATTTTTCGTGGCTTGGTACCGGTTCTTAGCACAGCATCAGCAAGGGCATCTCATGCAGAGACAACGGAAGAAGCAATAGAGTTTGCTATTCAGCATGCAAAGTCAAAGGGCCTCTGCAAAAATGGAGATTCTGTCGTGGCTCTTCATCGTGTTGGAACAGCATCTGTTATCAAGATATTGACTGTGAAGTAGTAATCAGCCTCTGAACGCCTTTTTTTTTTTTGCCGTTCACCCCGAGCACAAATTAAATTGAATAATTGCTCTTGATTTTCTTCATTGTTTTTGGGGTTCGTTGAAACCCCCACTTTAACTTACACCTCTCTTGATAACACATTTATTTGAATGCTTCCATATTTCAGTTTATGACAGACACTGTGTCGTGTTATTGGAAGCCGAACAGTATTTTCGTTTTGAAGTAATAATTGTTCTGATGATCAGTAAATTTGTGCCTTTGCCGGGCATCTTGGATGGAGAAAGGATTCCCCTCCAGTTTTTGTTTGACTACTGACCAAATTTTAGGAGTTTGAAATTATATTATTGTTTCCGTGCTTGTGACCAAGTAACTTCTGGCTGGATAATAACGTTTATTTTTAATGAGTCACTCCATCGTAACTTCTATTACCTTGTAGTCAAGGGAATGGAGTGAAAGAGGTGGCATGAATTAATCATTTTCAGCTTTGTAATTGACTCAGAATTATAAACATCTTGTTGCATCAGGGAAAGCCATATTACCTTTGTAGTTTAGCATTCCGTAGGTGTATGTCTATACCTATATTGTATTAAAAAAAAATTCAAAGAGATTCTCGAAGAGTGACTCTTATTTTCTGTCAAGCCTCTATGTAAATCTTTCATTGGTTAAATTAAATACACATTTAATGTTGGACGCTAATCTTTATAGTTATTCATTCTCTTGAATTTATGCATATAATTTTTTTTATGTTTTTGTATATGTTGGTCAATAATTATTTCAAATAAAGAAAATATCTAATAAATCAAACAATATTATTGTGTTATTTTCTTTGGATCAAAATTACTTCAAATTTTGGATATTATCTTTTTTTTTTTCATTTTTCGAATATAACATCACAAGTTGCATTCGTACTTACTCACATATTAAAAAAAAGAGTAGAAATAACTCGAACATTGAGCTGTACACTTTTGTTGACAAATATTATACAATATGCTAAAAGTAATAACATATTTTATTATAATTTATAATTCAGTGTTAATTTTAAATTTTGTTGTATATGTAAAAATATAAATTAAAATAAGAAACGTTAGGAAGATTGTTCCTATTATATATTGAAATTATAACCAAACTTCAATTCTTAAAAAATAAAAATTACATTCTTAATATCTATGTACTTGCTGTATGTCTCAACCCTACTATGAAGCGAGTGGGTTGAGACTCCCCACAAAGTGAGCAAGCAGGTCGACACGGTATGTCACTGTCAAGCAAGTAGCTTGACATAGTAAGTAGCTTGATATGAGAAAGCAAACAAGCAGCTTATGAAAGTAGCTTAACATGGTAAAGCAAGGAAGTAGCTCGACAAGGTAAGCGAGTAGCTTGACATGATCAAGCAAACAAGTAGCTCGACAAGTCAGGCAGGTAGCTCAACAAGTTGAGTAAGCAACTCGACAAGTCGGGCAAGTAGCTCGACATGGTCAAGCAAGCACCTCGACATGTATCGTCCGTCAGGCCAAGAAAGGGGCCAGAAGAAAGTATCATGATGCGACCAAGGAGAATGGTGCATCATCTAACACACCAAAGATAAAGTGTGCAAGAAAGATAAGTTAAGGCTGAAGTAGAAAGAGAGGCAACAGAAGTGTCTAAGGTGGCTCGAGCAAGGCTGGTGGGCCCGTCACGGCCCCAAAAGTCGGGGTTACATTGGGAGTTTCGACGAGCGACTCTGGAGTTGCATATCAGTGAGATATGTAAGCATACAAAGTTTCAAGTGAAACAGAAATCAAACATGCACTCTAGATCAATGAGTGATCCCTCGTCAAAATGAGTGTCAGTTTGGAAATGCCTTAAAATGTACTATAGGGGAGGCATGGTGTCAGCTTTCCACTACCCTTAGGTCAGACGAGGCTAAGCGAGCTATCTCGTGGCACATGCGTGTGTCATGGCGTGGGCGAGCGTTGCAAGACAAGTGTCTTGGGCGTTTCTTCGAGGATGGAAATCTCGGGGAAAGTGTCGGGTGGCACGAGTGTGCCAACATTGCACCTTCCCCCATGGGCTAGAGGTTTCGTTATATGGCCAAGCTTCAGCACGGTATGTGCAAACGAGATGGCATGGTCGCAAGTGTCAACGTGTCTCATTAGATGTTCAAATGGATGGATGTTTGGAAGGTCTGATGTGAAAGAGGAACCCATGGGTCGATTCTCGAAAGCGTGCCCAAACTAGAAAAGAAGCTGGATGCCCTCCCCTAGGTTTGGGATGGCATCCTAAGGTATCGTAGGCATTCAATGAGATTTGTAAGCTTGTCTCGACACCATTGTAGGGTTGGGACTTATTAAGGTCCTTGCTTGGTGGTGAAGCAGGAAAATCGAAGAACGAGAACCAAGATGATGAGAAATGATTGACAAAACGTTTAAAAGACCTTGGCCCAGAGTAGAGGCAGGCTAAGCCATGAGGACTTGGCCTAGAGTATAGGCAAGTTGGTTAAAGTCGCGATTATAGAAGAAATGCACGAAGGGGCGACGTGTATTGCCGAGAGTAAGCTAAGTTGTATGCGTAGTTGCAAACCTTCACTTGTGTGTCTATGCCAACGATGAGCAAAAAGAGCTCTTGCGTGTGGGTAGTCAGGTGAACGTTCGAGATGACATCGTGATGCAAGATTAAAGATGCTCGGTTGAAGAAAAAAGAACCTCGCCTATAGTCCGACAAAGTTAAATGACTCAAAAAAAAGAATATGGGGGCTAGAGTTAGCCTTAAGGCTGACTATAATCGAAGTAAGATTATGCTGTAGTACGGTTCGAAAAATTGTGATCGTGACACTGCGCACCACCATGCTTACATCTCAATGAATGATTTATATTTATTTCTTTTGTGAGCCGTGAATGACTTCTTATGGTGCATGACCATTTAATAAATATCATCCCTATCTTAAAATTTTACTGTGATGAAACTAATTCTATAATGGGTAAATAAACCTAGTTCAACATATTGGTTCGAGAGAACTAGAACAAAGCGCAATTTTCGGTTTAAAGGCTTGTGGTATAGTCTGATGATTTACCTACTTATTTTGCATCATCACACCACATCTTCTTGGTCAAGAAATTAATTCGACCCCGCCAAGATACAGTTGAGGCAATATTTCAATTTATCTCGCCAACTGAAACAAAACAAAACAAAAGCTCAAGCCATATTTGTTATTGGAGGTGAAAGAATTGCAATTAAAGTAGCGCTGCGAGTGAGAAGACATTTATAGTGGTGGTAAAATAGCAACAAGAACAGAGATTTTTCTAAGAATGGGAGGCAAAACATCTGTATAGTATAATACATATACATATACATACACATACATACACACGACCGATTCAGCGAGCAGTACATTGTATACAAGCAGACCAGAAGCACCATATCAAGCACCTTCATATCATAATCAAATGGAACTGTCGTCCCTTTGAGAATCACTTGTACTTCCTCCACCTGTATTTCCCGAGGAGTTTCCACCTCCACCTCCACCTCCACCGCCACCTTGTGAAGAAAACAAACCATTGAACGGCCATGAAAACGAGAACCTTCTCCCAGATTCATTTCTCCCATCCATGCCTGCCTCAATCTCCCCACTACCACCACCATGATGGTCACCCATGAACCTAGTAGACCCACCAATATCCACATCACGCTTGGATTCATCCGCAGGCAATTGATGCCTACAAACTGGGCAAGAACTATGCAGCTCCAGCCACGGCATAATACACCCAGTATGAAACTTATGCTTACATGGCATCTCCTTTGCTTCTGCATCAACCACAAAATCATCCAAACACACCGAACATTGCAAACTATCCTCAACCCTTATCGTGGGTAGCGCATCAATGACCTCCTTCTGTGCTGGTGGAGTGCCATATCTATTGGGATCATTCTCGGCTAGATGTTGCAATAACAAATCCAAACCAGGTCCAACGAAATAATCACCCAGCGACCCAATGGGGTTTTGGTTTTCAGTTTGACCTCCTTGAACTACAATGGTCTGATTGAAAGGATTTATAAGAATAACCCGCTCTCTTTCTCTTTCTCTGTTCCTGTCTCCCTCATAATTCTCTGATTCAGTTGCCATTCCAGCTCTAATACCTTGGAGCAACTGTAGAATGGTAGCTGAACTTCTCCTCCTCCTAATGATTGAATCAAGCTCTCGGTCCAACTCAGTAGGCTCACTCACACGATGTCCCTCCGCATCATCATTGTCATTATAATCATCATCCTCATCAAACTCTAGATGCCTGAATCTACGGCGCCCACGGGGATTTCCCATCATTCCAAGAAGGATCGGGGCCCAAAGGGACAAAGCTCGCTCCGATCCAAAATCGGATTCAAAGTCATTATTGTCGCTGGAAATACCGTTACCTATCTCTTCAACAAAGCCACTACGGCAGAAGGGGCATTTAATGTCCGCGTCAACGATGGGATTCACCATTTGAGAACACATGTGACACCAATATCTTGTTGCAATGGACTCGTCCATCCTCTATGTTTTGTTTGTTTCACCTTTTCACCTTGTAGGATATCCTCCCGCAAAAAGCCACAGCTACCGCTGTTCTATTTTCTGTCACAAACGAAGAAAAGAGAATATGATGAACACAAATCATATGTAGCTCATCTCGGAAAAAGGAAAAAGAAAATCCATCAGATGTGACGTGGAATGCACAAAAACTTGGTAAATTCTACAGATCTAGTGAATAGTCAGATCCCAGATCCACTGGGTCAACCATCAAAAAGGGGGAAGGGAGGAGAAGCGATAGGGTTGCAGCAACGTCTTTGATCACCAAATAAACCCAAAACATCCCCTTAGCATTGGACGAACCGATAGCCAGATATTCAATTGATGAAACCGAAAAGAAAATGCAAGGTCAAATTTGAAGAGGGAAGGTGAGAAAATCAAATTAAAAAGCTATGGAGTCAAATAGGGGAAAAGGAATCAGTAAGCTTAGGAGATTGATGCCTACAAGTACAAATTTGGGATGGATAATTACCAAAACTAAAAATTGTAATTTGCAGGAGAGATATTATGAAGAAGTGGAATTAGAAAAAGAAAATGAAAAAGGCAAGAGGAAGAGGAAGAGGAATTACTTGAAAGCCAAAGTGAAAAAGCAAACCCTACGAGAATCTGGTTGAGGTGTTCCAGGAATCTGTGCGTTCGCTCCGATGGAAAACAGCGAATCGGGTGGAAAAAGGGAGGATGAGGGGAACAGAAGGAGGCCGAGGCCACAGAGAGAGAGAGAGAATTAAACAAACAATGAAAACGAACAAAGGACAGATAAAAATAAACTCTCCCTCTCCCTCGTTTGAAGTGAAGGAGATAGGGAAAGGAGGACAACCCGCGGCTTCCTATCCGCTTCTTCAAACTCCCTCCCCCCGGCCTTTATTGCATTTATTATTGGAAAAAAAAAAAGTTAATTTCATTTAATTTAACTTCAAACTTAAATAAATTTTGTAGTTTTAATCCTAAATTGGAAGATGTGTTGTAATTTTTACTCTCTAATTAATTTTTTCTTAAAAATTGTTATAAAAATATTATTTACATAAAGAGCAAAATTAATAGAAAATTCAAATAAAAAAGACATTGGAACTAAATTTTGTTAAAATTTGTGAGTTTTTGCAAAGTTATTCATTGGTTATATGCATTAATCAAATTTAATTTTGTGAAATACTTGATTTTATTGAAATGAGTAAGTTTAAAGAAATTTCTATATTACTTTCTGTAAAAATTAATAAGTGAATTGACGAAAATTGACAGATAATTAAAATTACAATATTTATCTAAGTTTAAAGTCTAATTTAATAAAATTGAAAGTTCAAAAATAAATTGAAATAAGCTGTGGGTAAAATTTGATTTTTTTTTTCCCTTATTTTGTTACTTCACTTATTATCTAATTTTCTTTTTCTGCATAATTTTGTGACCCTCCAATCTTGATTATCTGCCACACGCACTGTCCAGACTCGAGTTTTAAACTTTTAAATTTCTGTGTAATAAATTTTTAAATTTTTTTTTAGTTCAAACAATAAATTTCTAAATTTTAAAAGTATATAATAAGTCATTAAAATTGAATTTTGTGTCTATAAATTTGAAAATTTTAAAAATGTTGATTAAGTTAATAATCTATTAAATTCAAAATGGAAAGTTCAATGAATTATCTATTGAATAAAAAATTGAAAATTTAAGCATTTATTAAACATTTTTTTAAAGTTTAGAGATATTTTAGACATAAAATTAAAGGTTCATTATTAACTCTTTTTTTTTTTTTTGACACTTTGACCTATTTAATATTTTTTAAATTTTCTACTAAAAAAGAAAAATATATATTCTTTTAAAGTTAAGAAACTTATTTGATACAAACATGAAAGTTCATGAACTAAACTTATAATTTAACTAATAATTATTCATTATTAACTTCTTTTTTTAGTTCAGCAATATGTACTTGCAGAGTGAGAATTCGAACCTCTAAGGTCCCATTTACTTTCGAATCAAGAAATGAAAATGAAAATTTTCATTCCCTATTTACCAAAATTTAAGAATGAAAATCAAACTTGAACCTACCTCAAATTTAGAAATCACTCCCCAAAAAGGGGCAATCTCATTCTCTAAAAAAATGTGATCAATCTCATTTCTCTTCTCTATTTCGTGGGTCCACACCATACTTACACATTTTATCTCTCCTCTTTTCTCCTTTCGTGGGGTCCACACCATACTATTTTTTTTTTCTACCGTTAAGATTTGGATAGCACTTCTCAAATCATATCAATATATTCAAAATAAAAATACTCGTTGTACATAGAAGTATTGACAATGGAAAAACTTTCTTCAAACAATAGAACTCTTGGCATTGATAAGATTTAGAACCCTCCACAGTAGAACTACACTAAGTGCATGTTTGATATAATTTTTCTAAAAAAAAATTTTAAGTAAAACATTAATTATATAAGCGTTTTTTAAAGAAAACTAATTAAATACTTGATTTAAAAAAGCTTTAAATGTATTTTATATATTTTACACATTTGTAAACTATTTTTATCATTAAAAATTATAATTAGCATTTTTAATTAGTTAAAAACATTCTTTAAAATTTTAACTCAACACTGTTAATTTTGAAAAAAAAATACTTTTTTTTATTAATAAACAATTTAAAAATCATACCAAACACACTCTAAGAAAGTGTTACCCTAAAAAATCATACCAAACACACTCTAAGAAAGTGTTACCCTAATTTTGTAATGCAGAATGAAAAATGAACACAATAAAAAAAGGAATCGTTCACGTCGTTTCCTATATTGCCAATAATATCATCATTAATTTCCATCCAATAATAATAACATCATCATCATTAATAAATTTGAATTTCTAATTATTTTTATAAATTATAAATTGCTAATAATTTACAATTGAATTATGATCCAAAGAGCATATGCTTATCCCATACATAGATCTAGTGAACTATTTAATTAATGATGATGTTATTATAAACCAAAATTGTTGAGCATAACTTTTGAACCGATTTGTAATTTTGATTTTTTTGAAATTATTAATATTATGCTCTAATTTGAATCGGTTAAAAAGTTCATAATTATTCACTTTATCTTTACCTTCTACTAAATTTTGACTTTTATATGAAAATAAAATTGCACCTCAAACGGGAAACATCCAATAGGATTTGGTTATTTTTTTATAAGTTAAATAAATTAAAAACAAAATAAGCTTTTGATGACTCATCCTCCTTTTAGATCGTGTTTGTTTGTTGGATTTATTTTCAGACGAAAAGAATCATAACCAAATTTTTAGACCACTGATCTTGATGATCGATTGACCATGGCACTTCATTCACTATTTTCAACTCTTTTTATACAAACTTGCGAATTTACGTTGCTTGTGCCACAAATCGGGCTGTTTACTTTGCTCTAAGATAAAACTAAAATTTCCATAATAGCCCCAAATTGGAAAATATTACAATAAAAACAAGTTATCTTACTCATATCATAATGCCACTGATTCCTTCGGCCCCAAGACCCAACGGACCTTTCGTAGATTTACTTGTCTTATCTACGAAATTCAGAACGAGGGTGAAAATCGTAGTTCTTTTTATTAAACTTCTTTCCCTGTTGAGACGTCAAAGCCAATGCATTTCTTTTACTCAACACAGAGCCAGACGGCACAAGAATTTCCTTCAATGGAAAATTTTTATCCTGGAAAAAGAATATATCTAATAATGTGAAGCTGTACAACATCACTCTACGTTAACCAGCCGCACCTGAGTTGTTAGTTGTAAACGAAACTCGTGAGATCAAAACAACAGGAGCAGATAGTCAACAAATTCACCGATTCGGGGCTCTAATCCGTCTGCTGATTTCCAGCTGCATGCTCATCCTACAAAGACTAAACCTAGCTAGTTAGAACTTAGAAGCAACATGTGGGGGTGGCGGAGGCAAGAAACAATCTGGTGCAGCAAAATAAGCTAACGGAAGATAAATGCTGGAAAGCAGCGCAGACTTACTAATAAGAAACTTTTTCAAATAACAATTCAAACTTGACATGCATTTTATCAATTCAATTATATGGAAAAGGAAAGCCTTTTTCTCCCGTTCGCACGGAGAAAATGTTGGGAGTATGTGCCTTTCTATATAGTAATCTTCAACTCTAAAAATAAACCATAACAAAGACGTTAGAGAAGAAAATGCGACATATATTTCCAAGTTATAAAACCATGCTAATAACACGGTAGATTTGATCCAAGCATTCCTTAATGTGTTTAACATGACAAGTCTCCTTAAGTTGAAGTTAAAGCAATAGGACCTTACTTTCAACTAATTTCTCCGGCTCTACATGAACATTTTCTTGCATGAATGATAAAATAAGAATAATACAAAAGAGGGGGAAGGCAGAGTACAGAAAATTTGTCCATTTAAAAAACAAAGCAAAAGGAAAATCGAAATCTAAGGACTGACATCCGTGTTTTTCTCTTTAAAGCTTTTTTCCAACCAAATGTTCCCAAGTCAAAATACAAACTGTCAGACAGAAAACCGAAGTAATGAACAATATTTATGCATTTGCAAAACAAGAAACTTTTGGCTGAATTAGAACATATCAATCAAAGAGAAAATTGTTGTTCCAAACTCGATAAGCAATGACTTCACAATGCCGTAGAATAAAGAAAATGTCCTTAAAAAAAGCATTCCCTATGGTGGGTATTCAATCATAAAATTAATTTGTAAGTAGCCAAAAGTTTTATCGCAAAAAACTCTTCATTTCTAAGCTCGACTTAAAAGGATTTGAACCCTTAGGGAAGTTAAGAACTGAAATTAGGAAGATAACAATCTTCACAATGTAGAATAGGCCAAGCATAGCAGATTATCCCATCTATGATGAATCTAGATCTACCTATTACCATGTAACTAAGAAAGCTTGAACGGGTTATGAGCTAAAATTTCATCCATATATATGGATGAAATATATTCAAAACAGTGATGAAAATCAACAAAACACTTGTGGAGATTCAAACATTCAAACAAAAATATTGCAAAATTTCATCGTTAAAGCAGCATTTACTTCTTCGCTAAAAGCTTCAACAAGCAAGCATGCAACCTAATATTGTGTGGTGGCGACAGGATTTGAGATCATGGGTAAAGATCAAAGCCTTATCACCAGCCAACTTTGTCCATCCTTCTATAAATCGCATTCAAGAGAATCAATAAATCATTCCAGTTTCTCTCATTTATCATGTCCACCCTCTAATATTAAAAGAAACAAAAAGAAGAAACCTTGCATCTTACTACTTTTTGAAAAGATATTTAGAATCATATCTAACAACAAAGTAATCTCAACATCAATAGTAGGAGCAAGCCAATATGTAGACCCACTTCCTATCATTCAGTGAAACATTCAAACATATAACAGATTTTCGTTATCTGAGACAAGGACACTCACATCTGCTACTTGGAAATGTCTGGACAGCTTTGATCGAGACACATCTGGCCCAGAAGTAGAACCATTATCACCATTACCAAAATGGGGGATCTGCAGACACAAATAGCAAGAATTAATGCTATAAATTGGTTGGTTTCTGTCAATAAAAATATAAGACATGGATGAGGCCCAAAAAAAAAAAAGGATGCACCCCCTGCCGGAGCGGGGTGGGGGGCACAACCTCTAGGGTAAAAGAAACGCCTTTTTTTCCTTCCATGAGAATTGATTTCATTTCATAGAACACATGAAATTACCAAAAAGGGAGGAAAGCCAACCTCCAAGCCAAGGACGCTACAAAAAATCTTCCGGGAGAAAGATAGGATTAGAAAAGATTATGATTTGTTTGGAGCATAGAACTTACACCAACAGATACCAACCAAAAAACATGACCCAAAAACCTTCCAATAGATTTAACTTTGTTGTTGAAGAGCCTATGTTCCTCTGACCTCTCCATTGAAGCCAAACCGAGGCCCTCACAAGCTGCAACCATAAAATTCTAGGAAGAGTGGAATACCTGTGGACTCTAAACACTTCCTTAAGTCATACTTTTCTCAAAGTTAACCATCCAGTAAATTCTCTCAATCCCTTAGTCGACCAAGTGTGGAGTAAGGATGAGAACGGATGATATGTTCGGAGGGCTTTTCAAATTAAGACACTGAGGAGGGAATCAACTCTGGACTTGATACAGAATTTCTGACCAACCAGCAGATGGCAGACCGTTGAGGTGAATTTTCTTGCACATCCTTATTTTATTCCATCACAGCTACACGTGGTTCCGGAAAAGAGCATTAATTAAGATCATCTAGAAGCAAAGAAAAGTAGAGGGAGGGAGAAAAGGAGGGAAAAATAAGAACAATAGAAAAGATCAAGCTTTTCTTATAAACTAAGAAGCACAGACACGGACACGATACAACACGGACACGGTGATACGTCACTTTCTAAAAAAGTAGAACACGGACACGTTGGGAACAAGTTTTTTTTATAGAATAGATGTGTATACATTGATATATTTAATATGTACATTTGTATTTAACCTAAATTATACTTTAGTAAAAACATACAAAGTTAAGTCAATTAACGATATTTGAAGAATTTAAAAATATGGAAGGATTTAGTTGGTATATTTTTAAGTTGGATTTACATGGGCTAGGTTTTAAATTTTCTTCAAAGTCGTGTGCGAGTCGTGTCCAACTCGTGTCCGAATATATAATTTGTTTTAAAAATATCATACACGTATTTTGACGAGTCAGACACATCTCCAGAGCGTGTCCGAATGAATCCGTATCCGACACAAACACTCCAACAATCCTCCCAAAAGAAAATCTTAGACATTCCCCAACGGAGCACTTTAGAAACTAAGAAAAGAAAGGAAAACCTGAAACAATAGCTATCCCCAACCATCATAAACCTACTTCAAAGTATAAGGTCATATCTACTCACAATAACCTTGAACCACAAAGTATTAGGCTCCATGAAGAAGCGTCACAACCATTTTTCCAGCAAAGCCTCAATGCATAATCTTAGGTTCCCAATCCTAAAGCCCCCCTTCCTCCTACATTATCGCATGGAAGAACCTAGCTGAACCGAATCAAGGGTACTTCGTTTGTTGGAGTCATAGGAATTTCGTTCACTCAATTTAATCAGATCGCCAATGCTTGGGAGTTCCTCTATTCAATCATTTTCCTTCTTCTTGTTGTTGTATATCTCATTCGTAAACATGTTCTCTTAGTTTCTTCTCTTTTATACCCGTTGTCCACTTATTGTTAAGACTCTGATCTTGGACACCAACCCCCAATTTACCAAAAGAGAACCTCCCCCTCCTCCCTCATCTATTCCCTCCCAAAGAAAATTCCTCATCAATCTTTCAATACTCTTGCTTACTGAAATAGGGATTCTAAACACAGACAAGCAATAACTAGGAATCCCGCTAAGGACATACTAAATAAGAGCAAGCTTCCCTCCGAAAAACAAGTTTATTATTTTAAAGATCTTAAATATTCTTCTTCAAAATCTTTCTCTTAACATATTCTCTCTCAAACCCTCTCTTTCCAACTTAGCTTTCTTTCTCCACGATTCCTCTCTCTAAAATTTCTCTTTGTAATTTTTCTTCCCCTCCCAAGCTTATCTCTTTAAAATTTCTTTTTCTCTCTAATGTTTCTCTCTATAACTTTTTTCCCCTCCCTCTAACTTATCCTCCTCTCTTTGAATATCCCTATCTCTCGTAAAAACTTTGATATCTCTAAAATGTTCATTTCTCTATAACTTTTCTTCTCTATCACTTTTCATTCTCTCTAACTTCTCTCAATTTAACATTTTCCCTCTGTTTGACGTACCCGTCTCACTCTAATTTATCTTTCTAAAATTTCTCTCCTTACTCCAATGAAGCCATTTCTATTTCCTATCCAAAAAAGATCTCCCAATAACTTTTATTTCTTCTCTTTCTTCTGTCTAACTTTCTTTTCTCTCTCAAAGATACCTTTCGCTCTACAAAATTTCTCCCTTCATAACTTCTATTTCCCTCTTTGTAACATATCTCACTATCTCTCAAACCCTTCTCACTAAAATTGCTCTCCTTGCTCCAATCACGTCTTCCTATTTCCTATCCAAAAAGAGTCTCCCCGATAACTTATCTTGCCTTGACTTTTTCTCACTCAAAGATACCTTTTGCTGTCTAAAATTTCTCTCCATAACTTCTCTTTCCCCCTCATTAACATATCTCTCCATCTCTCTAACTTTCTAAAATTAAAAACTAGAAACATTATCAACATGTTTTGCTTCTAAAAGTATTTATCAAAAATTACCAACATTCCTAAAAACTATCAACAAACAATCCACCAACTATCTAAAACTAATTAACCAACTAATTCAACGAAACACAGAAATTTTAAAATATCCAATTACCTTTTTCTATATCAATTCTCTTTATCTTAAAGTCTTTTAAAAAAAATTAAGTACGAAATTTTAAATTTTAAAAAGGTTTACATATTTGTTATTATATTTGAACATTGTGTCTATTTAGTCCCTACACTTAAAAAGTTTTAATTACATCCATAAACTTCGAATTTCACTTATTTTTACATTCACACCAATTGACATAACGCAAATATGACACTCTAATTTTTTTAAAATTTGGATGAGGTGGTATGATTTGGCACCCAATTGAAAGAATTAAAATTGAATGGGTAGATAATCGTAATGGATTAGATTTAGGAGATTGACTATACATTAATTGTTATGAACAATTACCTACTCAATCAATCTTTCAAATTCATCCAAGTAGTTGTCAAATCATGCTACTTCATCTCAGCATGAGTGTCATGTTTCCATCCCCCATCAACCAATGCTAGTAGAGATAGGGACTAAAGATGAACATAATTCAAAATCTGGAAATGTAATTGAAGCTTTTTAAATTTCAGAGATTAAGTAATACAATACACAACGTCCAATAGAAATAATTAAAGTTGTAAAAGTTATCTTTTAAAAAATAAAATAAAAGACCTTGTCTTCATGTTCAAATGGCGGCAGAGTCAAAAGACATACAAAAAAGTTTAATACACAAAACTTCACATTTTATGATGTGCTATAAGAATTTGCTTTTTAAGTCCTCAAAACATCAACATTGTAGGACTATTGGGAGGATTGGGCAACAATCTTTTCAGGCTTTTAGGGTGTATGTCTCTAGATCAAACTTGTCATGATGCCATGGGGGGGGGGGGGGG
>JAOANK020000048.1:0-15172 GCA_026257165.2 Telfairia occidentalis | reverse complement strand
TCCAATTGAACACCCCCCCCCCCCCTTCTCATTGTAAACTATAAAGGGAAGATTCTCTAGCCTGCAAGCTTCTTTGATAGAAGCCTTGGAAGGGAGAAATATTCTAAGAGGTTAAAATAATGTGGTTGATAGTTTTATACTATTTGATGTAGGAGAGAGAAACTATAAATTCTTGTTTAATCATACAACAAGAGTTTAGAGGGAGGTAACCACAGTCTAGCGACCATATTAAATAGTTTTTCCTTGGAAGGAGACTTGAATTATAGCTCAATTTGACACCTCTCTTTAAATTTTTGTGTCTGAAAGCTTCACAAGCATTGTTTTTTTATTTGTAATAATTAAAGTCCGTTCTAGACCTTTTTAAATTTTGACCCCTTGGTTGCTTTGTCCCGTGTTTTTGTGTGCCCAGTATCGCAATATATTTTTTTTCCTTGCTCAGAAAACAACTTCCATTAAGACCCCAAAAAAGGAGGAGGCCATATAAACACATGCCGCCAAAATTTACACGGAAGAAAGGGCTCCCAAGAACTAATGATTCTAAAAAAAGGATAATTCTAAATAATATTTAGTCACATGGACTACACAGTAGAGTATTAAAGTGATCAATATCCCAAGCTTTGTCTCAAGAACCCTCAATACTCTCAAAAGTTTTTAGAGGGATTCGAACCCCCAGTATTCTTATCGATACTTCGGTTTTCAAGACCGACTCTTTCAACCGCTCAGACATCTATCCTCATCTTTTCATGAGTTGCGGAAAATCAAAATAAGTTCATTAATAGAATTGCTATAGATCTTATGGAGAAACAAGGCCTAAACAGAGGATTAATAGAATTTCTTTAAAGGGTAATCTTCAAGACATCAGGGCCAAAGAAGAAACCCTATGGAGACAGAAGTGCAAAGCTAATTGGGCAGTTGAAGGTGATGAAAATTTGGGGTTCTTTCACCAATGCGTGGCAGCCAAGAGAAAAAATGCTATTTTCGACGTGCTTTCCAGATCTGGGATAAGCCTTCTAAATGACAAGAAAATTGTGGAAAATTTTATTGATTTCTACAAAGATCTCTATACAAAGAAAGATGGTCAAAGAACCCTTCCTCCAAACATTGATTGGGTCCTATTTCTCATGACCAAAATGTCTCCTTGGAAGCTCCTTTCTTGGTTGAGGAGATCCACCAGGCCGTTAATGCTCTTGGCTCAAATAAGTCACCAGGTCCCCATGGCTACACTACAAAGTTCAAAAAGTCATGGAACATCCTTAAGGATGAGATATCGTACGGGTGTTCCAAGATTTTTTCAAGAGTGCCATCATCAATGCCAACCTAAATGAGACCTATATTTGCCTCTGTTAGGTAACCATGCTAGGCTTATAGTTCCTACACTCGGAAGATAAATTCACAACACCAAGATACCCTGATAATATGGATCAAATGCAATATACTAAGCTCAGCGCGTCTTGCCCAAGCAAAGAAACCGTGAAAACACACACTAAGAGTTTCTTTAACAAATAGAAATAACAACAGTCACCCAGCTATTCGAGAGAGCTGGTTCTCTTCGCACTTTCCTACAAAATCCCACACAAAATAACATGCCCCCAAAAAGACCTCGCTCCCGGCTTTAAGAGAACCATAGCTGGCTATACCCTACTCCGGACGTTCCACTTCTAGCCCACCACGTGTCAGCTGCTCATTCCCTTTTTTACCCTTCCTATGATACGTATGTATGATTGGGGGCCTCACAACCTCATCCCTAAGAGGGTGGATGCTACATCAATGAATGACTACAGACCAATAAGCTTGACATTGTGCTCGTATAAAATCATTGCTAGGGTCCTTTCTAAGAGGCTGAAAAAGGTACTTCCTTCCACTATTTCTAATTATCGATCTGTTTTTGTCCATGGTAGACAAATACTTGATGCATTTATCATGGCAAACGAGCTCATCGAGGATCACCTAAGATTGAAAAAGAAAGGCTTGGTCATCAAGCTTATATTGAAAAAGCATTTGACAAGGTGGATTGCATTTTCTTGAACTTAATTTTAGTGGCTAAAGGGTTTGGCTCTTTATGGAGACGTTGGATTAAGGATTGTATTTCATCGGTCAATTGTTCTATTGTAATCAATGAAAGACCTAGAGGTAAAATCTGTGCATCTGGGGGTCTTAGACAAGGTAACCCTCTATCCCCCTTCCTCCTCATATTGGTGATGGATTGTCTTACCTGGATGCTCTCCCTAGCTTCACACAGTAACCTGATCAAAGGTTTTGATGTTGGTCCAAACATTAACATCCATCATTTGCTCTTTGTTGATGATACTATACTAATTCCATCCCACAAAAAGACCGAGCTCACCATTCTACTCAACACAGTTTGTTTATTTGAGGATATATTAAGGCTAAACACTAATCGCAGCAAATCTGAACTTATTGGCATCAACTTGGAGGGACAGTTTGTTGGACATTTGGGAAATCACTTTGGCTTTAAAATTGGTGCTTGGTCATCCACCTACTTGGGTCTCCCTCTTGGTGGAAACCCCAAATCTGAATTTTTTTGAAAACCTATCATTGAGAAGATACAAAAGAGATTGCATAGCTAGAATCATTACTATATCTCCAACCCACCCTAAGCCACTCTCACCAACCTTCCCACCTATTACTTATCCCTTTTCTATCTACCTAGTAAGGTTGCCTCCACCATTGAAAGGCACTTTGCCCGGTTCCTTAGATCTAGCAAGGATGGAACAAAAACTCTTCATCACATCAAATGGGATAGAATTAAAAGGCCTTTCCTATCTAGTGGGCTCGATATTCTTGATTTGAAGCACCGAAATGCTGCTCTTTTAGCTAAATGGCCTTGGAGATTTTGTTTTGAAGGAAATGCCCTTTGGCGCAAGTTGATTGCTGCCAAGTTTGGTACAACCCATCTTGGCCTTCTCGCCGATCCAACAAAGAAGGTGTCTAGCAAGAGCCCCAGGAGATACATCACCCTCTTTGGAAACTTGATTATGCAAAATATCACCCACGGTGTGGGAAATGGGAAGGAAACCAGATTCTGGCATGATCCCCTTAACATCTCCTTCCCTCACATATATGTTTTGGCTTTGCAAAAGGATGCCACTATATCTGATTTATGGGATAACAACAACGTTTCATGGATACCGAACTTCTGGAGGAACCTAAATGATATGGAAACCGATGAATGAGTGCAAATCATTGCCCTTACTGCTGCCTATCGTCGTAAAAGCTCCAATGATCGTTGGATTTGGAAGCATGAAAAAGATGGGATTTTTTCCACTAAGTCCCTGCTTTATTTCATGGCTACTGACCATCCAACAAGAAGCTGCACTCTCTACAAACACGTATGAAAAGGCCAATTCCCCAAAAAAAGTTAAGTTCTTTCTTTGGGAAATCAGCAACCTTTGCATTAGCACCAACGATAGACTATAAATTTGCTGCCCTTGGATCGCGTTATCTCCAAATTGGTGCACCTTTTGCAAGAATGATAGTGAGACGGCCAACCATCTTTTTGCTCTCTGCCCGTTTATAGCACAGTTGTGGAGCAAGATTACATCGGCCTTCGGTTGGAACTTAGTCCTTCCATCCAATGCTCCTGATTGGTTAAGCGTGATCTTAATTGAACAACCCTTCTCTAAGGCAAAGAAATTCCTATGCAACAGAGCCCTCATATGGAACATTTGGATTGAGCAAAATGCTCGTATTTTCCATGGAAAAAGAAAGGAGCTTGGAGGATATTTTGAAGCTATCTCTTTATAATGCTATATATTAGTGTAAACATCTTGGTCCTTTCAATAGCTATAGTCTCTCCTCTCTCAAGACCAATTGGAGATCCTTTATGTAAATCTTAGATATTTCTTGTACATTTCATTCACATCAATGAAATTGTTTCTTATCCAAAAAATAAATAAAAATAAGTTCATAAAAACTCAATGATGAAGCCTGGGTGAAACTAAGTGGAAGTTCAAACCGATTGATGTTGAAGAATCAACAGATGAGTTATGGTTAGGGATGAAATGTCACTCAAACCTAGAGCTAGTTGGTTACGCTGCCTGTGAACCCTCAGGGACTGTCGTCTTATTCAATGTTTGTTCACTTACTCTTTTACCCGCAAATGCGACGTCTTTGATTGCTCACCTCTAATGGGACATGTTCCCTCTCAATTATATGATCAACAAGATTAGTTGTCCCTACAGATATCGAAAAATATATTTTCTTAAAATATTGGTTATGATATTGGTCTTATGGGGGGAATGAAATCAAAGTATAGGTATACAACGCCGGACCCTTATGTAGTTGTCAAGATAGGGCGATCGATCTACATCTTTGTCCACAGCCTTGGGGTAGTGTCTCGATCTCCTACGTGTGAAATCAGAGGGACTAGTTCCTATGAAGCGAATAGCCAGTCGAGCTTCCCATTACTTTATAACCATATGTTCCAAAAGAATTGCAAAAAATCTGGTTTCCCAAGGATCTAAAACCCCGCCATACCAACATGGAAACCTTTTGCAAATCGAGCGAGCTCCCGTTGCATGCAATGATGTGTTGGTTGTTGCTTGTGTAGCTGGAATCTCAAGCGGAAAAATGGGAGGTGCAGAAGTGAAAGTCAGTCGCTCATTTGGATTTTGAATGACATCAAATGGGGATGTCAAAACTTCATTTTGAAATGTGAAGTCGAGGATTTATATATATGCTACAACCTCCATGCCAGGTTTTGAGGTTCTTAGGCATGAAGATAAGCCCCTTGAGGCGGAGGATTGTACTTGAAAATGCTACTACAGAGCTGACATTTGTCCTAAAGCAACAAATGTAAGAAAACTTCTTCATTATCCTACATACAACAAAGGTGTGTTTTGTTATGTGCGAAGTTCACGATGCCATGCTTGGAAAATTCATGGAACATAATCATGATGTTTTGTTAGATAATGTTTCACAAATTTTGAAATAATTCTTGGGCGAATCCATCTCAATCGAGGGTCTTATTGCATCCCAAAAGTTTAATTGGTTGGAAAATTAGGTTGAAATATTTCTGTTTCTAAGAAGTTAGCTTCCAATGTGTCGCTTGATCAGAGATGATCGAGCATCATTCATTGGTGCTAAGAATGAAAATTCCCCCCATCTTGGGTGTATGGAAGCCGGTACAAATTAAAGCATCCTTTCTTGATGCCCTCTTCAATCAATAAGTTGTGGCCCTCTCTAGAAAGAATCTCATAAATCGAGTTCTTCCTCCTTCAAGGAGTCATTAGCATGTTCTTCACGATTTCTCTTTTACAAGGGGTTTGTATTTTCACTCAAGCCATAGAGATTCTCATATTTGGACTTTTGAGTCTTTGATAATATTTCCTTGTAAGTAATCTCTCTCATTTGTTTGATCCTCCATCTCCCTCGATTAGGTTTTCTACTAGTTCGTTACTCATGAATCATTATCATCATCATCAATGATTTCATCCAAAGGTCCTTGTCCATGGTATTAGGTCCTCAATCCTACACTCTCTATAAATGGACATGAAGGATTTAGATTAAATTTAGTGAAGACATCATTATGCAGGGGAGTTTTACTTTTATTTTTACTGTCTTTGTAACTAAAAGTAATTGTTGGTTTCTATAGTTAGAATCATTTTGTTAATTTGGTGGTTATGTTTGCTAGTTTGTTAGGGGGTTGTGACTTAGTAATGCTTTTAGTTGAGCTAGCTGCCCATAAATACTTGATTTATCATCCGAATAAAATCTCTTCTTCTTACTTTGGTTCAAACCAAGTGGTATCAGAGCACCTCGAGAAAGATCCTGATGGCAGGTAAGCATGATCCTTTGTGTGTTTTTCTTTTTTTCAGGAAACAGAAACCTCATTTAAGAAGTAGCAAATGCCAAGAAACGACAACCTAAAGGACAAAGAGACAAGGCGTCCCTTTTCCAAAGAGAAGGATCACAAAAAGGTCTTCCAATATAAGTTGATCAACCCCAAAATGATGCAGAAACATCTCATTCTCCATGGTCCTTGAGCCGTAGGATGCCCTTTGTATAGACATCTATGGAAGAAATCAAAAAGGGCATGTTGGAGATGAAACGATCAATAAGAAATAAGAAATAACAAGTGGACAGTTTTTGAGGACAACCAAGAACCCAACAATAAACTTGACCACCTATCCTGTTGCCCCTGCAAGAAACTTCAAATTGCAAGAAAGGTTTCAAGAAAGCCCTATTGGCTTTGAATCTTATTCTTTCGGTAATGGAGATTATGCTCCAAGACCATCCTTTCCACAACCGATAGTTCAAAAAATGTTTCAACCATGGGAAAAACAAGCCCTTAAAATAAAATTCTAAGTCTAAGATGAAGGTACATCTCCCAATTTTAATGGAAGATGGATATTGAAACTTTTCTTGATTGGATCAAGAATGTTTACAGTTTCTTTGACTATAAACACTCCGGAAAGAAAAAAAATGTTAAATTAGTAGCCTTAAAACTGAAAAGTGGAGCCTCGACATGGTGAGATTGACTGCAAACAAATAGGTGAAGATATGGAAACAGCCTAATAAGAGCTGGCCCAATTGCAAGCAAAGAGGAAGAACCTTAGCAGACTATACTAAAGAGTTCCATAGTCTTAGTGCCCCCAATAACTTGGCTGAAATAAATTACCAACAAATTGCTCGTAACATAGATAGCCTTTGGGATGACATTAGAGAAAAAATTTGCCTACAACCTATGAGTTTCCTAGTTGAAGCTATATCTTTTGCCACAACAATTGAGGAAGATGTGGAGCAAAAGCAAAAGAAGGTGGAGTGGCTGCAAGAACTCATGGGATACACAACAAAACTCCTACCAAAAAGGTTGCAACCGAAGGCGGAGCAAGTTCCTCACCCAACAAAAAACAAAAGGAGGTCACGAATACTAATGGCACAGCTGAAACCAAGGAAGGTGAAGGTAAACTTATACAAAGATTAATAAACCTTATAATCAACCCACCCTCGACAAATGTTTCATATGAGAACAACAAGAACAATTATCCAACAAACGCCCATAAAGAAGGACATTAGCTATCCAAGAAGACAATGACGAGGATCAAGGCTCAAAAGAAAAGGACTTGGGAGAAGATATAGCCTATTCCCAACCTGATGAAGAAGACCACTTGTTTTGTGTTCTACACGTAGTCTCGTCTTCAAAGACATTCATTATTTTGCCCACAATGCACTATAAACGATAAGATTTGTAGTGTCATCATTAATAGTGGGAGTAGCGAGAATATCGTCTCGGAAAAACTTATGCAAGCTCTCAACCTAAAGGAAAATCTTTATCCTAGTCCTTATAAGGTTAGTTGGATCAAGTAAGGTGGAGACTCGAGTCAATAAAATATGTATTGTTCCCCCATCGATTGGCAATCTCTAGAAAGACCAAATCTTATGTGACATACTTGTCCTAAAAAAAACAAAATTCTTCCTTTGGGAATTAACTCACTCTTGTCTTAACACCCACGAGAGATTACAAAAAAAGCTCCCTTGGCTATCCTTATCTCCTGACTGTTGTGCAATATGTCAAGCTGGTCTTGATTCACAAGAGCACATTTTCAGCACATGCACACAGGCCAACAGGTTTTGGAACTTCATTGCCATGTCCTTAATTCTCCAAAGGAGCTACCCGCTATCATGAACCTTGTTCTTTTGGGCCATCCCTTCAAGGGGATGAAAAGTATCTTAATGGACTACATGGAATGAGAGAAACGCTCGCATCTTCAATAACAAATACTGCAATTATGATTCTTTTTTGGAATTTACCACTTATACCGCTCTCTCTTGGTGTAAATTTACACCCTCCCCTTTGTAACTATAGTTTATCATCACTTACCACAAATTGAAAAAGTCTTCTGAAAATCACTAGCCTTTACTGCCCTCTTGTATCATTTCGCACATCAATGAAATGGTTTCTTTTCCAAAATATATATATATATATATATGTCACATACTTGATATGGATGTTTGCTATGCGTTATTGGGGCAGCCATGGAAATATTATAACCAAACTATCCATAATGGTGGAGAAAATACACATGAGTACAATTGAATGGGAAAAAAGATTGTTCTTCTTCCATTAGGAAAATTTGGTGAGGAAAAGGAGGCTAAGGAAGGACCCTCTCTCAAAGGCCAACTTTTTTACTTTTACTAATGGTATGGATATCCTACATACAAGCAACAAACTAACACTAGCTTTTATAGCAAAGGCCAATAGCGAATAGCCTCAACAATCTTCACTTGATCACCATGTGAGAAGCCTCCTAAATACTTTCCCCTCTCTCACTGAGTCACCAAAAGATCTTCCCTCTTGCACAATATCCAACGCCAAATTGACTTTGTTCGGGATTCTACTTTAACCCACCTACCAAACTACTCGATGAGCCCTGTGGAGTACAAAATACTCCATGATATTATCCAAGAACTTCTAACTAATGGGCATATTCAACCCTGCCTTAGCTTGTGCACCGTCCCCATCCTCTTGGCACCTAAAAAGGATGGAACTTGGAAGCTGTGTTGATAGCCTATAAACAAAATAACAATCAAATATCATTTCCCTATCCCTTTTGAAATTATTAGATCAATTGGCCGGCTCCACTATTTTTCCAAAATTGATCTCTACTTAGTGGCTACCATCAAATCTGTATCAAGTCGGAGGATGAATGGAAAACGACGATCAAAACAAATGAAGGCCTACATGAGTGGCTCATCATGTCATTCAACTTATCAAATGCCCCTAGCACATTCATGCGCCTAATGAACCAAGTTTTACTCCCTTACCTTGATAAGTTTGTCGTGGTTTATTTGGACGACATTTTAATCTACAGAAAGTCATACAAGGACCATCTCCATTTAAAGAGGTTTTTTCTACTATTACTTCTAATCAAGTACATATTAACTTAAGAACTTAAGAAGTGCATGTTTCTCACTAACAAGATCTCCTTCTTAGGCTTTATTAGTAATAAAGTTGGCATTTATATAGATCCTAAAAAGATACAAGCAATCAAAAAATGGCCACAACCTCGTCCCGTAAGAGATCTATAATGTTTCTTAGGTCCAGCTTCATTTTACCGTAACTTTATCAAGAATTTTAGTTCCCTTGCCACGTAGATCACTTTTACACAAAAATTCGACTGTCACCAAACATACATCAGGTTAAACTAACAAAGCGGCCGATGCTCTAAGCAAAAAGAGAATTCTTCTAACTCTCCTAAGGGGACAAATAACAACTTTTGATCACTTGCCTACCACTTATGAGCATGATCTCGACTTCAATGATGTTTGGTATAAATGCATGGTTAACTTGGACAGCAAAGATTTGCACTTACCTGATGGCTTCCTTGTCAAGGAGGGGCAACTACACATCCCTCAAACAACTTTAAGAGAATCCCTAATTCAAGAGATGCATAGCATGGCCTACTACATGGCCATCTTGGCTGAGACAAAACTTCCAAATTATTATCTTCTCAATTCTTTTGGTCTCAACTACAAAAGAATGTCCACAACTACATTAAAAGGTGTAATATTTGTCAAACCTCCAGGTGACAAACCCAAAATACAGGCTTCAACACTCCATTGCCAGTCCCTAACTCTATTTAGGAGGATTTGTCTATGGATTCCATCCTGGAACTCCCCAAGACTCAAAAAGGATACGACTCCCCCTTCTGGTGGTTGATCAAGTAGGTAAAATTACTCATTTTCTTGCATGTAAGAAGACATATGATGCTTCGAATATCGCCAACCTTTTCTTTCAAAAAAATAATAAGGCTACATGGCATCCAAAATCCTTTCAGATCGAAATGTCAAATTCATGAGCTATTTTTGGAAAAACTTTTAAAAGATGTTTGGAATGAGCTTACGCTTTAGCACCACGAGTCATCTCCAAATGACGGGCCAAACTGAGGTGATAAACCATAAGTTGGGCAATTTGATCTAATGCCTTCGTAGAGATTGACCTGAACAATGGGATCTCTCCCTTGCACGAACCAAGTTTGACTATATTCACATGCGTAACCGGTCCACAGGGAAGTCCCTCTTTGACATTGTCTGCACTAAACTTCCTAAAGTAACTTTAGATTTTACTAACTTGTCTTCTAATGTTAATTTCAGTGTAGAGGCGAAGGGGATGGCTGAAAGATTCCAACAATTACACCAAGAGGTGAAAGAACACCTCATAAAATCAAATGCAGGGTACAAAGCTCAAGCCAACACTCAAAAAAGATCTAAGAGTTTGCAATTGGGAGATTTGATGATGGTCCACCTTTAGAAATCTAGACTACCAGCAAGCACCCACAATAAACTAAGCAACAAAGACGAACCCTATAAAATATTGGAAAAGATGAGTGGAAATGCCTACCGAATTGAACTCCTTCCTTCCTTGCGCATTCATTCTACTTTCAACGTTGCAGATCTCGATGAATTCACCTTGGCAACTTAAACTCGAGGACAAGTTATCTTGGGGATGGGAAAATTTTGATGGAGAGGAGTTTTACTTTTATGGACTTTGAAACTAAAAGTAGTCGTTCTTTTATAGTTATAGGCATTGGAGGCATTTTGTTAATTTTGTGGTTATGTTTGCTAATTAGTTATGGGGTTGTGAGTTACTTAGGCTTTTAGTTAGGCAAGCTATGTATAAATACTTTGATCTCCCGTCCGAACTTGGATCATTATTCAATCATAAGAATAAACTCTCTTCTCTTCACTTTGGTTTAAACCAGATCACTTATTTAATACAAAGTTTTAGAGACATTTGAAATTAGTTTAGCTACAAATAGGGAATGTCGTACTACACTATAATAGGTGCTTTTACATTCGCCTTTCCATGATACCACAAACACTTTTTGGCAAGTCAATTTTATTCTCGTTCTTTGAAACGTTAGAAGGGTTTTTTTAAGGTAAGGGCCTTGTGAGGAGGTATTGAGTTTGACACAACTCAACCTCTCCCTTTTAGATGTTTCCAACAAAGCATTTTTGTATTATCTTCAATATTCTATTCTTAATATTCATAGTTTTCTCTTTTTTTTCTTTTTTTGTAATTCTTTCTTTCCACGGGCTCTCTTTTGTTTTGAGCTTGTGCTTTGTATGGTCCTTGCCTCTACTCTCATTCACTACATCCTAATAAAAGTTAGTTTCTATTTAATAATAAGGTGTACTTGGTGTAAAACAAAAAACTTCAATCAGTAAAGAAACTTGTAACAATGCCAACCCTCTTCATATTGTAAAAATTGTATGCTGAAGCTCAATATGGTATTAAATTGAGGGACAAAAAGATACATGGAAAACTAAATAACTTATGAAAAAAAAAGGCTAAGGCAATAGGATCCTAGCAGAAAAAATAAGAACTAGTACATGAATGACAACAAATAAAGAACAGTAGCATGCAGGAGTACATAAAAAAAATGGATACGTTACCCCAGACAAATATTTACTATCTTGACCATCTTCAAATAGGGACGAGTAATAAGTTGGATCATAAATAGAGCCCCCTATCATATCATCGGAACCTGAGGTTTGTCTAACTACGATAGGAGTAGCAGGGCTAAGAAAACTATTTCTTAAATCATAATCTGCTTCTCGGGGAACTGGAGTTTCCATGTAAGAAATCCCCAATCTGTAAATTTGAATCCACAGTAGTGAAGACGAAAGCCTAACAGAAGATCCAATAATCTGCATAGCCAGAGTAAGCTTCACTGAAAAGGTAAAAAGGGGTCCATAATGCTCAGATGAGATGTTCCTGCATATAAGCAATCTTTCATTCAATGAACAGAGTACAACAGCAGTCAACGCCATGCATCACTTTAGAAGCACATTATGCACATGCACACTTAATAAACATTGTTATAGAAGAAAAGGCAGGCAAAAGGATGGGCATCGGGAGGATGCATTGCTCAAATATAATTTTACAGAAGATTATTCTAGATTGGGTGATAGATGATGAACAGTAACAGATGATAATATGTACAAGTTTTGTTGCAATTATTCAAGATCAAAGCTTCCTTCCAAAAATGTCTTATTAATCATAGCTATTTCAAAAGCCTATTTTGTCAAAAATTAGAATATCAACTTCTAGTGTAAAATTTCAGCATTAATTGAATTAACCTCGTATATCTGAGATATGGCAATACTTCAATGGACCAGCGACAGACATCAAACAGTGAGGAAGGTTTATCATGAAATTATCCAAGTAATTAAAGAATATAGGACTGCAGGAGTATGACAAGCGGCCTCCGCCCTGGAAATGTATTTTTAGGGAGAAAAAAAATAAAGAAAAGTAATTCGTGAAGGAATCGAGAGCAGACAGGGAACATACTGGCTATCATACCATGCATATCAATATGCATCGTAGAATTATAATATAACACAAACTTGTTCTGAATGCATCCTTTCTAATTTTACTCTATGAACAAGGATAAAACATCGCTAAGTAATCGGCAGTCCGCTAAGCAGTCCAGACTCCAATGCTCAGATATAAACCAAACATACTAAAACTATTAGTACGAGAGAGAGGGAGAGACCATGTGTCGTAGGCAAAAAGAGTGAACCAGAACATGTCCAGGAAAATCGCAGAGAATAGGAGAACAGCATATGTACGGCCAAGACTCTGACTGCTGCTTTCTATGGCAACCAGAGCGAATAATGCGATCGCCAAATTTATAAGCAATACACCGTTATACAGTGCCCCTAGCGATCCAATCAATGCGCACCCGATCTTTCTCATATGTATACACACAAATTAGATTAAGAATGACAAAATGAAAATTACAAAGAATAATAGTTATGGAGAGGACAACAAAGAAAAGAATGAGGACGGAAATGGAGGAAATAATGCACCTGGATATAGATGAGAATGACTGCGAAAGACTGAAGTCTGTCATAATCACGAAGCCATGGCCGGAGTCGATCTCTCAATGAATTGCAAAGCATCATATACCATTTGAAAAATCCACCTATCCACCAACGAACCGTCCCAACCACGTAACCACCTCCGGCCACCGCACTCCCCACTCGATAACTTCTTCCTTTCTTCTTCTCTGCCTCCCTCTGTTTCTCTTTGCCCTTTTCTTTTTCCTTTTTGGGCCCTCTTTCCCCTTCCTTTTCCTAAATCGACATTAGACGATAAAATTCATTAGCGTGCGCGAGCAACTCAGCAGGATGCAGCGAGGATGGTATAATTTTAAGAGAATCAGTTATAATTTAGGTAAAATATAATTTTTGCCCAGTAAACCTAAACACAATTGATGTATAGACGAGAGTTTGAGTTCAAACTTCCACTTCCCACTCCCACACGATGAGGAGAAATATGACCAACAGTAGTTAGTGCCAGAAATATTTATTATATAAGCTTTTACTTAAGAAAATTAATTAAATATTTAATTTTAAAAAATGAAATGTGTTTTATATATTTTTACACATTTTCAAACCATTTTTTATAATTAAATTTTCTAGAAAATATTTTTAATTAATTAAAAATACTCTTCAAAATTTTAACCAAACACAGTTGATTTTGAAAAAAACACTTTGTTCTATTAATAAACAGTTTAAAAATCATACCAAATACACATTTGGTATGTATGAGTTTTGCCAAAAATGTTCTCAACTAAATAAATTTGAAGTTTAATATTTAGATGGTGGTTGATTATGCAATATATTGTTCAAATGAGAAACACAAAAAGGTAAAAATTAATTTTGATTAACTTTTTTGGCATATCAAATTTATAATAGTGGTATATAATATGAAGTATATCATTTGATGTAAGTTTATAACTAATATACTTCATATTAAGTATATCAATAATAATATAGATATGTCAACTTGAGCATAGCAACTCGCTGAGGCATGTATCCTCAACCAAATGGTTGGAAGTTTGAATCCCACCCACACGTGTCGTTAAACTAAAAAAATAATAGTAGATGTATATTTCATTTTAGGTATGGTATATCAATGTTATTCTTCATAAAGTACATAATTAATTATTTGTTAATTATCTATAATTTAGTATATATTTCATATTAAATATATATATCTAATTTAGTATATCATTAATATACATCATATTAGGTATATCAATAATATAATGTATCATTGATATATTTTATATTAGATATACCACTGGTATACTCGTAACATTGAAAAGCAAAGTTAGAATAACAAAAAAGTGGAAATTTAAAACTGATTGTTATGTAAAACCGAGTATTGATTGATTGATTAAGACATATCTCTCAAACCAAAAGGTTTTGGGTTTGAATCCTCATCCCCACATGCTGTTGTATTAAAAAAAATTGATTGTTGTATTTGCAAAAATTGGAAAAAAATTTTGCTATCCATTACAAATCTCATTTACTAATATTATCACTGCACCTAAGGGTTGTCTGTTTGGTGGGAATCTGAGATTATGGGATGGGCATCTGAATTACCCCGCGGGCATCAGCTTGGGAAGAATCAATTCGAAGCTTATTGATAATCCATGATCAACTTGCTTTCATTTATTTTGGGGTAATTTATGATACTCGAGCATCCTATGATGCCCATACGGCATCTATAGGTATTCAAAAGAACTGACAACCTGAAAAAACCCGAGCAACTCAACCTAACTCAACCCATGCAGTTTGGATTGGGTTGAAAATTAATTTGGGTTAGATTGATCCATTTTTTCATGACCCAATCAAGTTGGTTCGATTATTTGGTCCACTATATTGAATTGACTCAACCCAACCTATAATAATATAAAATTCTAACTCTTATAAATTTGTCAATAGCTTAAGGTTTTTTTTTTAGTTCAACAACATATGGGGTGCGGGGATTCGAATCCATGACCTATGGATCAGGGAAATATGTCTTTTGTTGGGGTTGGTGCCCTAAATCTTGTGAGTTTCGTGGTATGTAATTATTATAAACAAATTATTTATTTAAGAAAATAAGGTGTTGCTTTATTTCACGTTTAGTATGCATTAACCTAATTTAATAAACTAAGATTCAATGTTATTTTATGTAATTTAAACATGCATGTGGTAGACATACATGTGGATTATGTTTAAATAATAACCTAAACGGTCTACATTATATGGATAAGGTTGGGTACCTTATATTGGTAACACTATTGGATACGACCCACTTTGTAATTGTTACAAGAGTTGTAAAGTGTTACAAACAATTATGATCCTAATC
>JAOANK020000047.1:14809-27309 GCA_026257165.2 Telfairia occidentalis | reverse complement strand
ATAGCCAAAAACGGACCACACCTAAAATCGGGTCAAGTTATCTTTGTTCAAGCCGATTCCGTAGTAATACGATCAGCTAAGCCTTATTTGGCCACCCCGGGAGCAACCGTTCATGGCCATTATGGGGAAATATTTTATGAAGGAGATACATTAGTTACATTTATATATGAAAAGTCGAGATCTGGGGACATAACGCAGGGTCTTCCAAAAGTAGAACAGGTGTTAGAAGTGCGCTCGATTGATTCAATATCGATGAATCTAGAAAAGCGGATTGAGGGTTGGAACGAATGTATAACAAGAATTCTTGGAATTCCTTGGGGATTCTTCATTAGTGCTGAGCTAACTATAGTGCAAAGTCGTATCTCTTTGGTCAATAAGATCCAAAAGGTTTATCGATCCCAGGGGGTGCAGATTCATAATAGGCATATAGAAATTATTGTACGTCAAATAACATCAAAAGTGTTGGTTTCAGAAGACGGAATGTCTAATGTTTTTTCACCCGGAGAACTAATCGGATTGTTGCGAGCAGAACGAATGGGACGCGCTTTGGAAGAAGCGATCTGTTACCGAGCCATCTTATTGGGAATAACAAGAGCATCTCTCAATACCCAAAGTTTCATATCTGAAGCAAGTTTTCAAGAAACTGCTCGAGTTTTAGCAAAGGCAGCTCTCCGGGGGCGTATCGATTGGTTGAAAGGTCTGAAAGAGAACGTTGTTTTGGGGGGGATGATACCTGTCGGGACCGGGTTCAAAGGATTAGTGCACCCTTCAAAACAACATAACAAGATTTCTTTGGAAACCAAAAAAAAGAATCTATTCGAGGTGAAAATGAGAGATATTTTGTTTTACCAGAGAAAATTGGTTGATTTTTCTCTTTCAAAGAATTTCCACGATACATCAGAACAATCATTTATAGGATTTCGTGATTCCTAAGAAGGGAGTCGTGAAAGGAACGACTTTCTTTGATTTGATGCAGTCATTTGATTTAGTAATAAAAAGACTAATGAATAGAAAAGAATAATGGCTTGGGTTGTGTATCTATAGCCAATCTACGGTAGAGTAGAAGGTTCCGTTGGAACAATTTTTTATTTCAGTTCAGGGCTCCTCCTCTCTTTTTTTAAAGGTAGAGGGGGGGCGGGGGGAGAAATGACAAGAAGATATTGGAACATAAATTTAGAAGAAATGATGGAGGCGGGAGTTCATTTTGGCCATGGTACTAGGAAATGGAATCCTAAAATGGGACCTTATATCTCTGCAAGGCGTAAGGGTATTCATATTACAAATCTTACTCGAACTGCTCGTTTTTTATCAGAAGCTTGTGATTTGGTGTTTGATGCGGCAAGTAGAGGAAAACAATTCTTAATTGTTGGTACCAAAAATAAAGCAGCTGATTCAGTAGCATGGGCTGCAATAAAGGCCCGGTGTCATTATGTTAATAAAAAGTGGCTCGGCGGTATGTTAACGAATTGGTCCACTACAGAAACGAGACTTCATGAGTTTAGGGACTTGAGAATGGAACAAAAAACAGGGAGACTCAACCGTCTTCCAAAAAGAGATGCAGCTATGTTGAAAAGACAATTATCTCGTTTGCAAACATATCTGGGCGGGATTAAATATATGACAGGGTTACCCGATATTGTAATCATTGTCGATCAGCACGAAGAATATACGGCCCTACGAGAGTGTATCACTTTGGGAATTCCAACAATTTGTTTAATCGATACAAATTGTGACCCCGATCTAGCAGATATTTCGATTCCAGCTAATGATGACGCTATATCTTCAATCCGATTAATTCTTAACAAATTAGTGTTTGCAATTTGTGAGGGTCGTTCTAGCTATATACGAAATCCTTGATTAATAATAAGATAAAGAATTTACTTCGAAAATCCCATAGATATAGATTTATAGACTCAGTTACTGTTTCTGAATTTCATCAAAATCAAAAAAGAGATAAAAAAAAAACTGGGCAGACCATGGGATTAGTTATTATTCAAAATTTTACTATTAGTTGGTATTCTAAATATCCCATTCAAGTAGGCAAAGAGATGGTTGAATCAAATTTAAAGTTCGATTTTTTTCAGAGGGCAATATGAATGTTCTAGCAAACACACTAAAAGGGTTATATGATGTATCCGGTGTGGAAGTAGGCCAGCATTTCTATTGGCAAATAGGGGGCTTCCAAGTCCACGGCCAAGTACTTATTACTTCTTGGGTTGTAATTGCTATCTTATTAGGTTCGGCCGCCATAGCTGTTCGGAACCCACAAACCATTCCGAGCGGGGGTCAGAATTTCTTCGAATATGTTCTTGAATTCATCCGAGATGTTAGTAAAACTCAAATTGGAGAAGAATATGGTCCTTGGGTTCCTTTTATTGGAACTATGTTTCTATTTATTTTTGTTTCTAATTGGTCAGGAGCTCTTTTACCTTGGAAAATCATACAATTACCTCATGGGGAGTTAGCCGCACCCACGAATGATATAAATACTACTGTTGCTTTGGCTTTACTCACGTCAGTGGCCTATTTCTATGCGGGTCTTACCAAAAAAGGATTAGGTTATTTCGGGAAATATATTCAACCAACTCCAATCCTTTTACCCATTAACATCTTAGAAGATTTCACAAAACCCTTATCGTTAAGTTTTCGACTTTTCGGGAATATCTTAGCTGATGAATTAGTCGTTGTTGTTCTTGTTTCTTTAGTACCTTCAGTGGTTCCTATACCTGTTATGTTCCTTGGATTATTTACAAGTGGTATTCAAGCTCTTATTTTTGCAACTTTAGCCGCGGCTTATATCGGTGAATCCATGGAGGGCCATCATTGAAATTGTTTTTTCAAACTAACAGGTCTTTGGTTTAATAAAATTGAAATTGACTTAGGGAATATACAACTAGGCCATAAACAATATAGAGTAATAGCAAAAAAATTACGATATTAGATAGGTGTAAAAAAGGAAAGAGATCGAAAAGATCTTTTTCCTAAAGTTCCCTTTCGTCCACTTAATATCATACCTCTCCTCAATGAATATTCGATTTCTATCTCATTATTCAATAGTTCAAGTTCAATATTCAAATAATAAAAGAATTTGAATATTCAATACGAATGTCTGTAGTATATCTTTAGGGCGTGTGATTAATTAAATATTAATATTAAATAAAAGAAATGGGATTAAATATTAATAATATTAAATAAAAAATAAATAAATAAATAAAAAAAAATTCCATTTCAGTTGTTTTATTCAACGATTCATCAAAGGAAAATAGTAATATAATAAATAACAAATTGTATGAACTTAGATCAATCAAATAATAATATTTCTATGCAATGATTTGGACTAACTAATTGGTCCATTTAGATTGGATACATTGGAATAATGAGATAGAAAAAGGAAGAAAAAAATTTATACAAAAACGTAATTCATAAAAAATGGGTTGGGGTAGGTATATGTAATTGAATGGCTATAAATATAAATAAGTAAACTCTTGTAGATATTTCGATAATTGATTCTCGAATCCGATTGAATCTAAGACGAATGCTTGGTTTCCATTATGGAAGAAAGACACGTATATGTGATATTAGATATTGACTGATTCTATATGAACTAAAGATATATTTTATTTGCCACCCTACTCCTATGAATTTTGGCAGGGATTCTAATACCAATAGAAGCCTTTCCCCTTCCGTCTCCTTGTGACTGTGAATTGAATAAATAAACAGATGAAATTAAGAATTAAGAAAAGGGTGGACGAAAATAAGAGTTCGGAACCAAGAAATGGAAGATCGAAAGTCGTATGGATTCACAAAGACTCTGTGGATAGAAACAGAAACTCAAAAGTAGTTTGGATGATTCACTAATACTATTACTTCAACTCGAAGTTCTTAGTTACTTCGAATCCTAGCGACGGAATTATTAAGTCATAATTCGTTGGTTGATTGTATCATTAACCATTTCTTTTTTTGGTACGAGGGAACTTATCATGAATCCACTGATTTCTGCCGCTTCCGTTATTGCTGCTGGGTTGGCCGTAGGGCTTGCTTCTATTGGACCCGGAGTTGGTCAAGGGACTGCTGCGGGTCAAGCTGTAGAGGGTATCGCGAGACAGCCTGAGGCAGAGGGAAAAATACGTGGCACTCTATTGCTTAGTCTAGCTTTTATGGAAGCTTTAACAATTTATGGACTGGTTGTAGCATTAGCGCTTTTGTTTGCGAATCCTTTTGTTTAATATGAAAAATCCCAATTTTATTGCCTTGGACTTATTGTTTCCTTTTTCGAATTCTATTAAGATTTCACTCCTACAATTACTTATTCGTTGACAAAATAACCTGTGGGAAGGTTTGATTTGTGGATGAGGGATTAGTATACTCACTCCTTCCCCTTCGGAGTCCAAGGGAAACTAAGGATTGACACAAGGGGGGATAGTTCACATAAATCGAATACTTTTAAAAATAGGAAATAAATAAAAAAGAGGGGCGAAGTGATACAAAAAGAACTCTATTCGATTTTTTAGTCTATCTATTTAGTCTATAGGAGATCATATGAAAAATGTAACCGATTCTTTCCTTTCTTTGGGGCATTGGCCATCCGCCGGGAGTTTCGGGTTTAATACCGATATTTTATCAACAAATCTAATAAATCTAAGTGTAGTGCTTGGTGTATTGATCTTTTTTGGAAAGGGAGTGTGTGCGGGTTGTTTATTTCAAGAATATGCTGGATCCAACCAGCTGTACCTTTTTCGTTATAACTAGAAAAGAAAGGTGCACCATCTCACGAATGACTTCGGAATAAATTAAGAGATTATGAAGAAGAACCATAGCATTTCGTGATTCATTGGTAAATTTACTTTGATTCTCTATCAACCAATAATGTGGGGCCATTAATATGAATATGGTTAAAGCAAACTGTTTGAAGTCTAGACGCAGCGTGGTACTCTTTCAACCTCTATGTTAATATAGAGATAGAGATGGTTCAAAATGAATATTTTAGGGATAGAGAACACTCCTATTCATAAAATGGTTTTGAACCCCTTATTGTTATTGTAAAAAGGGGTATTTCCCCCTTTTATCCAATGCTGAATCGACGACCTATGTATAAGTAAGAAGCGTTTTTTGGATTTGAAGAAAAAAAAAAAAAAGAAACAACTTTGTTGACAATTACATATTTTTTGTCAGAAGAGTCCTCTGAATATTTTGATTTGGCATTAGTTTCTATATTTTTTTGGATATGAAAATATGAACAAACAAAGAAGAGAGGATAGGCTCATTACATTCATAAAAAGATATGAGAATTTTTCTTAAGTAATTGAGTAGGAGAGCCAAATGAGTCGAAAGATTCATGTTTGGTTCGGGAAGGGATTATGGAAGCTTTGGAATAAATGGAAAGATAATCCACTTTCATTAAGCGATTTATTAGATAATCGAAAACAGAGAATCTTGAATACTATTCGAAACTCAGAAGAACTCCGTGAAGGCGCCATTGAACAGCTGGAAAAAGCCCGGGCTCGCTTACGGAAAGTGGAAATGGAAGCAGATCAGTTTCGAGTAAATGGATACTCTGAGATCGAGCGAGAAAAGTTGAATTTAATTAATTCAACTTCTAAGACTTTAGAACAATTAGAAAATTACAAAAATGAAACTATTCAATTTGAACAACAAAGGGCGATTAATCAAGTCCGACAGCGGGTTTTCCAACAAGCCTTACGGGGGGCCCTAGGAACTCTGAATAGTTGTTTAAATAACGAGTTACATTTACGTACTATTAGTGCCAATATTGGCATGTTAGGGTCAATGAAAGAAATAACTGATTAGTCTTTTCTACTGTAGGCATTATTTTTTTTCTTTCAAAAAAGAATTAAGAAATACTCATGGTAACCATTCGAGCTGACGAAATTAGTAATATTATTCGTGAACGGATTGAACAATATAATAGAGAAGTAAAGATTGTAAATACTGGTACCGTACTTCAAGTAGGCGATGGCATTGCTCGTATTCATGGTCTTGATGAAGTAATGGCGGGCGAATTGGTCGAATTTGAAGAGGGAACGGTAGGTATTGCTCTGAATTTAGAATCAAATAATGTTGGTGTTGTATTAATGGGTGATGGTTTGATAATACAAGAAGGAAGTTCGGTAAAAGCAACAGGAAGAATTGCTCAGATTCCGGTGAGTGAGGCCTACTTAGGGCGTGTTATAAACGCCCTAGCTAAACCTATTGATGGTAGAGGCGAAATTTCAGCTTCTGAATCTCGATTAATTGAATCTCCTGCCCCAGGTATTATTTCGCGGCGTTCCGTATACGAGCCTCTTCAAACCGGACTTATTGCTATTGATTCGATGATTCCTATAGGGCGGGGCCAGCGAGAATTAATTATTGGGGACAGACAGACCGGTAAAACAGCAGTAGCCACGGATACGATTCTCAATCAACAAGGTCAAAATGTAATATGTGTTTATGTAGCTATAGGTCAAAAAGCATCTTCTGTGGCTCAGGTAGTAACTGCTTTACAGGAAAGGGGGGCGATGGAATACACTATTGTGGTAGCCGAAACGGCGGATTCCCCTGCTACATTACAATATCTCGCCCCTTATACAGGAGCAGCTCTGGCTGAATATTTTATGTATCGTGAACGACACACTTCAATCATTTATGATGATCCCTCAAAACAAGCACAAGCTTATCGTCAAATGTCTCTTCTATTACGAAGACCGCCTGGGCGCGAAGCTTATCCAGGGGATGTTTTTTATTTACATTCACGCCTTTTGGAAAGAGCCGCTAAATCAAGTTCTAGTTTAGGTGAAGGAAGTATGACCGCCTTACCAATAGTTGAAACTCAATCGGGAGATGTTTCGGCTTATATTCCTACTAATGTAATTTCCATTACTGATGGCCAAATATTCTTATCCGCCGACCTATTCAATGCTGGAATTAGGCCCGCTATTAATGTGGGTATCTCTGTTTCCAGGGTGGGGTCCGCAGCTCAAATTAAAGCCATGAAACAAGTAGCTGGTAAATTAAAGCTGGAACTGGCGCAATTCGCGGAATTAGAAGCCTTTGCACAATTTGCATCTGATCTTGATAAAGCGACTCAGAATCAATTGGCAAGAGGTCAACGATTGCGTGAATTGCTTAAACAATCCCAATCAGCTCCTCTTGCGGTGGAAGAACAGATAATGACTATTTATACCGGAACAAACGGTTATCTTGATTCATTAGAAATTGGACAGGTAAGGAAATTTCTTGTTGAGTTACGGACTTACGTAAAAACTAACAAACCTCAGTTCCAAGAAATCATCTCTTCTACCAAGACGTTTACCGAGGAAGCGGAAGCCCTTTTGAAAGAAGCTATTCAGGAACAAATGGACCGTTTTCTACTTCAGGAATAAGCATAAAAAAAGGATCACTTACTTTCTTTTATCTTAAAAGGTAATGGTAATGGAATTAAGAGTCTCAAATTCAAGTTACTCGAAAAGTCTTTCGAGATATCAAAATCTAAGTGATATCAAAATCTAAAAAAAAATAAAAATAAATAAAATATATATATATATATATGGAAATAATTTGCGTCCAATAGGATTTGAACCTATACCAAAGGTTTAGAAGACCTCTGTCCTATCCATTAGACAATGGACGCTTTTCATTCCGATTTTTTTCGTATTTTTACTTTCCCCACCTCTTCGCTGAAAAAAAGAATCGGATTGTATGTGAGATAATTTTGGAAACTGTATATTAAATGATGCATTAAGTCTAGACTATATAATAATTTAAATTTCGAATAAAAGAATAGAAAGCGGGTAGCGGGAATCGAACCCGCATCGTTAGCTTGGAAGGCTAGGGGTTATAGTCGACGTCGATTCAGCCTTTTGAACGTCTCTAATTCAAAACCGAACATGAAACTTTGGTTTCATTCGGCTCCTTTATGGATATGGATGTGAACAAAATTACAAAAAAAAATTCTACCCATAACATCTATGTCAACTTTTGTCTGACTACAGACAAAACTAATCGCTTTTTAGATGATCCCTCTAGAAGAGAGTAATTCTAACAATCTTTCTAGTTACTTCGTTCTCTATTTTTATTTGAGACGGTCCTGAGGAAAGGGATTTTGTTTCCACCGAGCTAAAACAACAGGTCGATGCCTCTAGTAAACCAGAGTCATCATTTACGTTTAATAGCTATTTTGATTCAATTTTTGCTTTACAAATAAAAAATTGAAGATTTAGTTACGATTAGAAACCTATTTTCTATCTTCATCCATGGATCCTTTACTCATACTTATTCAATTGGAAGTATTAATCCAATTCCAAAATTATGTTTCGTAATTTTATAATCCAATTTCTCACTTTCTAAGTGATCCTTGGATACAAATCACGAGAATGTATACTTTTTCTCGAATCCGTGATTGAGAGGTAAGGGATTAAATCCTTTTATTTTTGCAAATAAAGTTTTTGGTCGGAATAGGAATCAAACCGAAAACAAAGACCCTTTAACTATAAAACTATAAAGGGGTTAAAAAAACGAATCACACTTTTACCACTAAACTATACCCGCTACAATGCGATTATTGTATACAACTGGACCTTTTGTCGAACCGGGAAATGGGGTATTATAATATAATTATTAATAATTATTATAAAGATAGGATCATTAAAAAATCATAAAATTTAGAGTATTGACCCCCTTTTTTTTGTTTTCGCGGATGGAAATAGTCCTTCTTCTTTTTTTGTTCGTGCTTAACCTATTCACTTTATATAAATATAATATAAAGATAACATAATACTAATACTAAGCATTAAATCAGATAAATGCAAAATCATCATTATTTTTCTATAATTAGAATTAGTTGGAACAAAAAAAGGCCCGGCTAGGTACTGACCAGGCCAGGCCGTGTCAATAAGAAGGGTCTTTCGAACAAAATAACCTCAAGGCGAAAGGGTGGTTTTGAGTTTTCTTTATATTGTTGGCATTTTCGAGCCCTTTCCTTTATTTATCGAAAATAAATTGCTGATAAAAATTGTACATATCTATATAATAGAGAAAGAAATACTCCTTATTTTTTGTGTAATCTAACCCAATTTTCAATTGGGAGAGATGGCTGAGTGGACTAAAGCGGCGGATTGCTAATCCGTTGTACGAGTTATTCGTACCGAGGGTTCGAATCCCTCTCTTTCCGCTTCCCCTGATAACTTTTTTTTGAAAATTAGGCAAATCCTTTGTTCTTATCTAAACAAAAAATCCTAAGAAAATAGAAAAGAAAACCCCTTATTCTTCACGCCCAGGATTACGTCCAGGATCATTAGATAGGAATCCAAAGATGAAGAGAGAAACAAAAAATATCACTACTGTGTAAACGAAGAGTTTGAGAGTAAGCATTACACAATCTCCAAGATAATTTTTTTTTTTTTGAAAAAAAAAAGAGAATAGATCCTCCATTTTTCTACCACATATCCTATTTGGATATCAAGAACCGAGTCTCTTTCTAGAAAAGATCATGAACTTTCTAGGAAATTAGTAAGAAATTGTTAAATTTAAATAAGGATCTTATCGAAAACTTACAGCAGCTTGCCAAACAAAAGCTAAGAGAAAAAAAAACACGGGTATGACTGGCATAACATCTACGATTGGGTTCAAAAAAGCATAGGCCTCGGGCAATTTTCCGAAGAAAAAACTACTTGAATAAAAGGCAGAATTAAGACAGATACAGATCAAACTAAAGATATTAAGCATAACAGACATTTTTTTCTTGGAGATAATTGCATTTTGATTGAGTTATTGATATAAGGAAAAAAGGGAAAAATTTTGGTAGACAAAAAGTCCTTCTTTTCTTTTGAACTCACCCAATCAAAAATCCTCCAATTCTCAAAAGAGAATAGAGGAAATCATACTTTCATACAATATCTTAATTGAATTATATCTAATGATCAATAAATTTAGTTTAATTCTTTATTTAAGAAAATCCTATTAACAATTTTAATATCTTAAATATCTATAGAATAAATTAGATTGGAGTTGACAAATAATGAATACCAATATTATACTTATTATACTTTAGTAGTATCGAATAGAAATATAAATGGGGCGTGGCCAAGTGGTAAGGCAACGGGTTTTGGTCCCGCCATTCGGAGGTTCGAATCCTTCCGTCCCAGAGCAGATTCATTATGTTAGAATCTAATAAAGATTTTGTTGAATGGGGTAAAGTCTAATGTTAGCTGGAATATCTTTCTTGCTTCTTATTTTTATCTTTTATGCATGAATCATTTCTTTTTTACACAAACTGAATTGGATCGAGTTCAAATGACACGCAGATGTAATTGACTCTATTTCTGATCCAGGTAAATTGGGAACACGGGTTCCAAGAGTTTGAATTCAAAAAAAGGGGGTCTTTTCATCCTATGCCCAATCCCATCTTGTTTCGGGAAGTTAGTTATTTATAAAAGCATTCCGTCCCATATTGATTTGCAATTTTATCAATATTTGAATTTTCAAGGATCCTATCTATTATTCCCTATCCTGTAAATTCATTTTTTATGAATTTTTATATAGATTTCTTAATTCTAATTATTTTGGTACTAATGAAATTCATTTATTCATTCAAAGTCAATAGGATTAATTCTCCTAAGGGGTTAGACTAAAATAAAAATAGGAGCAACTCAATTTGGACTTCTTTGGGTTTGTACCTAGCCAGTCCGCATCCCAGATCATAATTCCCATTTTTATTTCTCTTATGCCCCATTAGTCCCGTAGTACACGGGGGGTCGAATGCATTAACCGAAGGTAATGCAATTTCTGTGTCTGCCTGAATTGCATTAACACAAATATATTCTATATATAATTATATATCACCCGATGTATTTTCTTTGAATCTCGCTTTTTAAGTATTTCGTGTTTGGCCCATTGTAAATTTATGTAACACTTAACAAGGGAGTGTTTTATATCTTTTATTATCTTTTATTCACTTTCTATTCTATTATGTATGGCAAGATTCGATTAACGAAATCTTGCTGAACTACACAGCTTAAACAAAATACATAAAAAAATGAGGAAATGTTTAACGTATATGTATCTTATTCTATTTTTGTGAAAAAGGTTTTTGATCCCCTCGATTTTAAATTTTAAAATTGAAATATTTAACCCTAACCCATTTAGATTTAGATTTAATCAATTATTAAATTTAAATTCTTTTTAAGTAAAACTTCTTCAGAAACCTCTTTACCGATTTATAGCTATATATAGAATCCCTATTCTATATTCTAATTATAGAAGAATAAAAAAAAGGGTATAGATTACGATGTCTACGAACCAATGACTATTCATGATTCCATAATTGAATCAATTCCATACTGGTTCCAAATTAGAGGAATGTTATGGTAAAACTTCGTTTGAAACGATGTGGTAGAAAGCAACGTGCGACTTGAAGGACATGATCCGTTGTGGATTCTTTTATCCACCATTTTCGATTTCTATAGGAGTGAAGGTGCTCTTGGCTTCGACATCCGTTGGTAACCTAAATAGTCCACGATGGAGCTCGAGTAGAAAGTATTAAGTCATTTCTCAGGACAAGAATCTAGGGTTAATGCAAATCAATAAATTGGAGCAACTTCGTGAATATATCTTCGATATAGAAATTGAAAGGATCTCATTCAAGCAAGTTTCCAATTCAAAAGGAAAATTTGTTGGAATTAATCAAACCCTTTCGATACAAAGTGTATCACGCGGGAATCAATTGTCCGTAGGATTCTTTGATAAAAGGAAATCACAAAAAGGGGTATGTTGCTGCCATTTTGAAAGGATTAAGAAGCACCGAAGTAATGCCTAAACCCAATGATTTAAAACAAAGATAAAGGATCCCAGAACAAGGAAACACCATTTTAATCGTCTCACTAACTGGGCCAGACTTAAGAATCCAAATATATTTGGACCGAGACAAACAAAAAGGGGGTAAAGACCACTCAATAGATGAAGATGAAAGATTCTCTTTTGAATTATTTGAGAGTTATCTAACTTGAGTTATGAGTACGAATGGTTTCTTTTTAATTTTTAGGAAAGAAGAAGAAAAAAAAGACTTAAACCTTAGTCTAATTGATTTGATGATTTTATAAAACCTTTTATCATTTATGGAATTTATTCGAATTCCATACTATAGATAAAACAAAAAATCCAATTCTTTTTTCTCGAGCCGTACGAGGAGAAAACTTCCTATACGTTTCTAGGGGGGGTGTATTGTTCATCTACATCTATCTCAATGAGTCGTCTATCGAATCGTTGCAATTGATGTTCGATCTCGAAGAGAAGGAAAAGATCTTAAGAAAGTAGGTTTTTATGATCCGATAAAGGATCAAACTTATTTAAATGTTCCCGCTATTCTCTATTTCCTTGAAAGGGGGGCTCAACCTACAGGAACTGTTCAGGATATTTTTAAAAGGGTGGGGGTTTTTAAGGGACTTCATCCTAATCAAACGAAATTAAATTAAGGAAATACAAATAGGGGGGTAGTGATTTGTATA
>JAOANK020000046.1:297232-307259 GCA_026257165.2 Telfairia occidentalis | reverse complement strand
GTTAAGTTGTATCAATTTATACTAGAAACTTTTAATTTCATCAAATTACACTTCAAACTTAACTGAAAATTTTTTTAGGCCTAAACTTCAGTAGTCTAATACTATTTCTCTTCCACATTAATCACATAAAAGAAACTCACAATAATGGATTAACGCGAGAGTAAAAAAGATTGTCCCTCACTTCTATACCCATAATCCTTTTCTTGTCTAGCCAATATGAGACTTTAGCCGCACTCCCAACACATCGTATCTTTTATTGTTCCTCAGACGTAAAGATTTGGGAGAAGAGGCTATGCTTCAGTGTTTTGGGTACATGTGGGTTCTTTATTTAAATGCAAAAAATAATAAATACATCATTCTCTTCATAGTCACAAGTTGAAAAGGAAAGCAAGAGTGTTATGGGTCAACATGGTCAAAGCTTTGTTTGGCGATTAAAGACGGACAGGAATCCACATGTTTTCAAGAAGGCAAGAGATATTGGTATCCTCTTTTCAATATTGAATCCACGATATTGTACCTTAGCGATCTCTTTAAAAAAAAATTATGTTAGAAAGCTTTTTTGGGTTAGATTTTTAAATAGACACTTTCATTTTTCACCAAACTGAACAAAGTTCAAATGATTAAGATATATTTCTAGGATCAAAAGTTTCGGGATTCAAATCCACATGCCCACATGTGGTTTAACTCAAAAAATACACTCAGATTTTCAGAGGTGGGGTTCTAAAATATTTAATGGGTGGATTGATGGTCTGCATTTCAATATCTTTGATCTACGATTTTTGTATAAAGAAAAAATGTAATTCTAGGCTCTTGGGAGAGTACGGTTCTCGATTTGATTTCTTTAGCATTGTTTGATTAAACTTGTAGCCTTTCACTTACTCAATGAAAACTTCTAATTCTTTTCAAAAAGAACAAAAACATTATAAATCACCTTATTCTTAAAAAAAAAATGGAAAACCTAAAACATGTTATCAATCATAGACTAAAAATAGCCTGTCTCATCTCAAGATCTTCAATTTAAGATGAAATTCAAGTATCCCACAATTTACTTAAAGCTAGAAACAAAACCATTTATAAGACACATTGAAAAGTAATGCATGGTAAAAAAAAAAAATTAATAGATACACATACAAGACATGCTCCATTGTAGTCCTCAATCGAACCATTAGAAAACAAGTGAATCGTATTTCTCGTCTCTTGCTTAACTCTATGTCATTGCTCGTATACAAGAAAGGTCATTGCTTCCTTCCTTCACTAGTTTGAGAGTCGAGTAACACTTTACAACCACCATTGATAAATAAGATGTGATTTTTAAAAATAAATTTAATGTTGATGTGAAATAAATTAAATTTAAAAAACAAAAAACAAAAACCGACTTTCTCACTCCTCCCCTACCCATACCTCACACACCAGCACACTCAAAGATTAAAATACTAACATCAATGTCAATATTGATATTTCAATCTTATAGATATATCAATTATCAATTAATAATATGATTCTTTTTATTTTCTAAATAACTCAAAGATCTTATTATCCATATTCATATTCATATAAGTAACTAATCAATTATATTTTTAATGTTTCATAAATATTTATAAAAGATATCTCATTGATCGATAATATTTACGTTGAACCTTCCAATTTAGGGATATTTTGACATGTCTACAAATATTTTAATCTTTCATTGCACTTGCACCCTCCCTGTTTTTTTATTGCTTTTTAAAGAAAAATGCCAAACAAAATGAAGGCTTCTGAACCACTATTCCTTACTGATCAGTAGGACTACCATTTGCAGGAATGTCCCATTTCGTTACTTTTGTACTCAAAACTTATGAGAAAGTCAAAAATCATCATTTCATCACCTCCGTGCTGTGCTCACAATTACCTTCCCACAAAACGAAAAAACAAGATTTTCTTTGTGAAAATTGATCAACAATTAAACATGTTTGCGTCCATCTCCTTCCTATAACTCATACAACTTTAAATTAAAATTAGAATAGTTTTTAAAAAAAAAAAAATTATAAAATACATTTGTTAACTAACTAAGAACTGAAAACCATTAGATTCAGGTCATAAAATATAGCCACCTTCTTCAAAATCAGCCAACATTTGATATTTCTTCTATCCATCGTTACAGAAGTGTTGATTAGTAATAAAAAAAAAAAAAAAACAGTACGTAAGATGACCAAGATGCTCCTCTTTTCCTTGCAAAACTTCACTCACCGTGATATTTGGCATCATCAGTCATCCAAAGTATAAGTCTTATCTTCATAATATCTTCTTTCGCTATTTGCCTTCTTTTCGTTGCGTTTCTGCATGAAATTTGCTTGTCTTTAGGTCTAGGTCTTAGGATAGAAAGATATTAAAACATGTCAAAAAGAAAAAAAACAACTATAGTTTTCAAATGTAACATTGATCTAAAGCTAATTATGAATAATTTAAACAAACATTCAGACGTGAATAAAAAGAAGCACTGAATTCTATATTGAACTTAGTGAAGAGTGTAAAAGCTTTCCAACCAACGTTTCAAGAGCTCTGAAGTTCGACTTTTACACCAGAGTACTTTTCTAGCTTAGTCTAACTACAGCCTCCTTCCCCTTCTCAATGTCACACCTTTCATTACGCCGCCCAGCTAGCCCATCCTAACCATTTGTACAAAATGACTACACCTCTCTTTCCTATAATAGCACCTTAATGTCTACTTCCTAAATTCACACTTTCGTATTAGCGCAGGTGAAATCCTTTGGCTAATTTGATTTGATGGAGAGATAAACTAGTGGCTCTTTCCATTATGCAAGCAAGATTAGTTGGATTAGCCCACTTTTCTGTTGAGTGAGTAGTTCAACATTTCTATCTTCAATAAGCCACCCAAATCTCCACCTTGTCTTCAAGGTGAAATGCAGGAAACAGCCGAGTTCGTAGATTGAAGGCACATTTTTTTTTAAAATACAGCTCGTTACGAATGAAGTCATCATTTGATCAACCATTATAAATTGGTAAACAATTATTTAAATTTTGGATCTTATATACTATGAAAAGAGAAAGATGCAAGTAAATCGGATGTGTCATGTGTGCAAATCCTTTTATCCAGTAGAAAAGAGCAAAAAATTCTATAACATCTTACTTTAAAGAGTTCAAGAAAATATATGGTGAAGTTAACATGTTGCTGCCTTCCAGTACAGATGTAAACGTTCAACTAACTCAATGTGACCATATGACAATAATGAGTTTTCTGGCTGGTCTTTCACCAAAGTTTGGGATAGCTTAAGATAGGAAGCATTTAGTAGATACTTTGTACAGAGAACTTGCAACTTTCGGTACTAGTTTAGTCCAATGGTACATTGTTGGAAAAAGGAATGATTTATAAAGGTAGTTAAAAGTGGGGACAAATACTTCACAAATTAATTTTGACACTTCAAAGCAAAATTCAGGAGGAAATTTTTGCTATTAATGTTACAAGTTAAGTCATATGAAGCTTGATTGTAGGAAATGGTTGGGTCAAAAGGCTTATTCTACTAATGCATCCTCTCACGACATTTTGCAAAAGTCTATTGTAATTCCTACTGACTGAATTTGTTAATTTTCAATAGTACTAAGAACAAATGGAACCTACCTTATTATGGCCATCTCTGAATTAGGCAACATCAACAATTGTCTTATTTCATCTCTTCCAAATGAGCCAGGGGTAGAGATTGTTACTTTTGTTGATGGCTATTCTTGCAAGTTATTCTTAATGGAAAAATCATTGAGTTACTCAATTGTATAACTTTCATGTTGAAATCCAAATTTAGTTCAATTTTTCTCTTCTAATTTTAAGTGATAATGCATAAGAATACTTCTCTAATATCTTTGCGTCTTACTTGGGCAAGCATGAAATCCTTCATCAATCTTCATGTGCTAATCCTCCATTCTAAAATTAAGTCAAAAAAAAAAAAATTCACATCTTTTTAAAGCTGTAAGAGCCCCATAACTTCAAATATGTGTTCCAATATATTTTTAGGTTGATTTTATTTCCAATGCGTATTTCTTAATTAATCTTATACCTCCGTTTGTTCTTAATGGTGACATTGGTGAACATGCTCTTCCCAACCAAGCCCTTATACCTAATAAACAGAAAATATAGTGATACATATACTCGATTTGTTTGTGATGTTGTCCTCAACTTGCAAAATTTGGCCTAAAATCTTTGGAGTTTTTTTCTAAGTTATTCTCAAGCTAAAAAAATGATACCTGTGAAAAAAGCCCACCCTCAATAGTATCTTGTACCTATTTATGTTCCCTTCTTGAAACGCTCCCAACTTCATAATCTCCCAATAGAAGGGAGAGAATGAAGATGTCTCTATCTATACCTTTATTGCCCTTTAGCTAGAAGATATCTTTTCTTGATCCATTCCCTTGACATATAGGTTTTCTCACCCCCATTTGTAATTTAAGTCTACTCTAGACAACGACCATACACATATTTGTTAGGAATACTGTTAAAGGTAGAAGTTATAAATATCATTAGGATACTAACAGTATTTTTTTTTTTTTGGAGTTCAACAATATGTGGGGGTGAGGATTCGAACTCGTGACCTTTTGATCGAAGAGATATGCCTTAACCAGTTGACTTATGTTCGGTTTGGCAATCCTAACGGTATATTAGTTTAACAAAGTAGTATGTTAGCATAAACTTGGGAGGAAATTATTATTCTCTTATTATCCTTGGTAAAAGATAATAGGTAGAAGTGAGATCCATTACAAAAAAAAAAGGAAAAACTATCTCGCAATAACCTAATAATTACAGCTAATATAAAGAAAAAAACATAATAAATAACTACACATAATATTTCCTAAAATAAATGAAACCAACAGTTAGTAGGATGTTATTATAAATAAAATGAGTGGAAGAAGATAAAACTTAAAAGAAAATTATAATAGATAGAAAAATTGGTTGTCATAAGTGCAAATTTGTTGTACAAAAATAAATTTGCAACTATGACAATTTTTAATATATTTTGAACACCTATTTAGACATTTTTATGCAATTCCATTCTCACCATTGTATATCACTAATATACTATTTTTATAATCTATCACTTATACACTATTTTTACATCTATCAGTATAGACGTCTGTTGTTGATAAATATCTATTAGTGATATACATTAACATCTCTAATAGATTGATAGACATAAATCACTTATAGATGTAAGGGCTCAAATACATTGATGAGCCTTTTCGACTTTTCAAACAATTTTATTCAGGCTGAGCTTAAAATAATATCATATTAACCAATCTTTTTATCTTAGGTTAGATTTGCTATTATTTTGGGCAAGACTGTTATACATGCAACTTCTCCTGATTTAAAAGCATACAATGGTAAGTAGTTTAAGGTTGAGATTTACTCAAGAGAGTGCCTCGTAACTATTTGGGAGTATCTTTTACTATTTTATTTTGTTTTATTAATTTACTTTATATATAGAAGGTACCTCTAACTATTTAGGATATATCTTTCACTATTTTCCTGTTATAAGAAACAATTTTATTGATGTATGAAATTTACAAAAGAAAAATGAGGACCCTTAGCGAAAGGAGTTATAATAAACTTCTTAGGGCAAAAGAGAGGTAAAGCTATAAGATTTGAAATGCGAACTAAATGTGTACAAAGTTTTTTTTTCTTTTAAGAAACAATTTAAATGATGTATGAAATTAAAAGAGAGAGACAAAGCGCAAAACTAAAGGCGTTACAAGAGACTTCTCCATTTGGTCAAAAGAGATGAAAAGGCAAGCTACATGAGTGAAAAAGAGGGAAATAGCCAAGAAAAAAACTGTCAAAAAAGGCTTCAAAAGATTGATACTTATCACTACTTTCAAACCATGTGGACCATAAGAAAGCCCTATTAATAGCCATAGAACGCTCTCCTTCCGCTTGTAAGGGTGGCCCGCCAATATAAGAGAAAGAAGAGTGCGAGGGTCCCAAGGAAGTGCACCAAAAGCGGTAGGCAAAAGAACAGGTGACAAAGAGGTGTACTAAAAGGTTGGGAGCATTCTCAAAAAGACTATCAAAAGCACGTTGTACTAAAAGGTTCTTTGCCATTAAGATCGAAGACCAAGCAATGATCTTTCCATTCCATTTTCATAAAGGCAAGTGAATGCACTTGATCTTTCTTTCTTTTCTTTTTTTTTCTTTTTGACTAATAACCATGTGCATTTAACCAAACCCAGATTCATATGACAAATCTTCGCAAGTCATCTAATACCAGAAAATAATAGATAGGTTAGAGGGGAACCTGGTATGCCTCGTGATTGGATACAATCCTCCTAATAATAGTGGTGGTTGTGATTTCTAGCGGGCTGTCTAGAATTTTGAAGATGCCCATGCTAATAGGGACAGCATATGGATTGCGTTCCCTCTGTAAAACAACGTTAAGCCTTTAATAGTTATTTGACATCCACCCAATAGTAAAAAATCCAAAATATGATAAAAATAGAAATCCATTGTCCTGGTACATTACAATTATACCTTCTGAAAATCATTAATTTCGGCTATAGTTCCGTGGACTACCAATGAAATGTTAAAAGTTGTAATCTGCAGCAAGAGAAACACAGATAAAATCAAGCTGACGTGAGAGTTTAAAACTACAGCATCCAAATTCTGAACCCATATATTTAAGCTGGAATCAAGGATTAAACTGTGTAAAGGTGAAGTGAGTAGGCAAACATGTGAACAAAACTAACCATGTCTTTAGACACTTCCGAGGGTGCACCTATTATCACCTCATCTACATAACGACATGCCAAAACACTCAAGCTCCTCTCATGCAGATTCATTATTGGGCGATGAGCTCCTCTGTTGGCACTGTAAGGAAAATAACGAACAAGAAAAGCACATCCATCTTTCAAGATAAAAAATACATCTCAAGAAAACAAGATAATTTACTTTGTATTGGTTATATATAATATTAAAACTTATCAAGGTTCACTTGTCTAATATAACTTAGTTACGTCTCATGGTGATACTTAGATGACGATTATTTAGATATTACAGACAGTAGCAACTTTAATGGATAGGAATGCTCTCAATTCTGATTAAGTCGCCAAAATCAACTTAGAAAGGGACGAACAGTAGCAGAATGTAACATACATCTAACAACTCATCTTCTTGAGGTGGTGATGTAGGGGTTTATTGGGCATTTCTCTTTATTTACCCCGAACTAGCCGTTAAAGCCACTTGGCTATCTAGTAAAGGCAATTCAAGCTGTTTGAGGCTAACTAGTATGTTAGTTAGTTAGCTGTTAGTTCCCCCAAGTACAAATACTAGTTTCTCTGGTAAGTGGTAACCAAAGAGGATATTGAACATTTTAATAAAATTGTAATACTTGAGTATATCAACTGCAAGTGGCATCTGAGCAACCAGTTCGAGCTCTTGATTTTCATAGGATCTTTAAGTTTGACAAAGTTCAACCTACAATACATGTGGAAGCCTCCTCCTCCACGACCCAAGCCTTAAACCGACACTTGCAGTTGATTATCTTCGGTAGAAGAAATTAAGAAAGACGTGCTTGAGGTACAGCGGCTAGTTGAACACTTAACTAAAAAATTTGGTCGAATGAATGTTAAACCAACAAGGAATCGATAACCCAAAAGATTTGGTAAACAACAAATATCATCAAGAAAACCAAGAAAAAGTTGTTCCACCTGTCAGACAAGAAAATATGATTCTTGGGAGATGTTAAAGTATTGATAAAAGATTAAATTTATCAAAACCTATCAACTAAGAAGCATGGACACAGGCACGTTATGACACCACAGAATTTCTAAAAAGTAGGACACAGACACATTGGAGATATTTTAAGAGATATGCGTTTAAATGGATTTATTTATTACTTCGTAATAGATAAAATATGTAAAGTTAACATAAAAAATGAAATACACTTTAATATAAAGCATAAAATGTCAAGTCGTGACAATAGTATAACTACAAAACATATTATTTATTTGTGTGGATTTTATTATGTGGGTTGAGTTTTATTTTATACATTTGGGTTGAATGAGTTTTATTTTATACAATTGGATTGAACTTTTATACTAGGGTACTTGCTAGCTATTTTCTTATTTAAAAAATCCTTAACATATCGGCAAAATGTCTGTGACGTGTCCATAGAGTGTCTGAAAATATATATATATATATAAAAAGAGATGGGATTTTACGTGTTAGATACGTGTCCGAATCCGAACATGTCTATGTCTGACACGAACACTCCTCCCATTTTGGAGTGCTCGTGCTTCTTAGCCTATCAACTTAAGCTTTTGAGTTTATTGGTTATTAAACATAATATTAGAGCAGGAGGTAATGTGTTCAAACCCTTGTGATATCATTTTCTCCTCATTTAATATTGATAATTAGTTGTTGGGCTTTGTGCAAATTTCCAGCTCACAAATGAGGGAAAGTGTTAAACAAATGAGGGAAAGTGTTAAAGTATTAATATAAAATTAAATTTATCATAACCTATTAGCTAAACCTTTTGAGTTTATTGGTAATTTAACAGGAGGCTACATGAAAGTCCAATTCCAGGATTTATGAACCAAGACTCAGAGTCCTATAGTGAAGAAGATTATTTTCAATGATCAGTACCACAATTCCAAGGAGAAAACCTAAGAGGCAACAACCTAAAGAAGATAACTTAGCATTCAAGATGAAGGTCGATCTTCCAAGTTTCAATGATAGAATGGATGTTGAAACCTTCCTTGATTGAATCAAGAATGTAGAAATTATTTTTAACTACGTGAATACTTCTAAAGATAAAAACCTAAGAGGCAACAACCCATAGAAGATAACTCAGTATTCAAGATGAAGGCCGATCTTTCAAGTTTCAATGATAGAATGGATGTTGAAACCTTTCTTGATTGAATCGAGAATGTAGAAATTATTTTTGACTACGTGAATACTTCTAAAGATAAAAAAGGTTAAGCTAATGGCTTTAAAACACAAGAGTGGTATCTTGACTTGGTGGAATCAATTTCAAACCAATGGAATAGGTATGGCAAATAACCAATCAAGAATTGGCCCAAGATGTTGCGGATAATTAAAAACAATTGCTGCAAATTAACTACCAACATATTCTTTGCAATCAATCAACAATGCAAGGAAGGCTGAAAGTCCATAGCCGACTACACGAAGGAATTTCATAGACTTGGAACCCAAAACTTGACAGCAGTAAATTTCAAGACTATGAATGGCTTAAGAGATGAAATTTAAAAAATTGTCAATCTCCACCCTATAAGTTATCATAACTTTAGCCACAAAAATGAAAACTTAGTTGGTTGGGCTTGTTTTTTGTATGCCCTCATGCATTCTTTCATTTCTTCAACGAAAGCTCGATTTCTCACCAAAAAAACTTTAGTCACAAAAATTGAAAAACAAAGAAGACCGAAAGCAAACACGTGGAGGATACTATGATAATAATTGGGATAGACAACAACACTGTGTCAAAAGAAACAAAATCAAAGGGCAAAGGAATTTCCAAGCCGAGCGTTCTTCAACATTCGCCAATCAAAACAAGAAGGATACAACCTCAAAAAATGCAGCCACATCAAAAGGTTTAGAAGGTAACATCTCCAAGAAAATTACTAACCCTCATACGAGACCCACCCTTGATAAATGTTTCAGATGTGGACAAGAAGGTCACTTATCAAACGAATGCCCACAACAAAAAACTCTTGCTATAAGAGAAGAAAATGAAAATGCATATAACAATGACGATTTTGACAAGGATGCAACCTAAGAAGCATAGACATGGACTCGACACGAACACGACATGACACAAACACAGAAACACATAAATTTCCAAAAAAGTAGGACACAACATGCTGGGGACACGTTAATTTTTTTTATAAAAAAAATATATGTGTTCATATTTTGACATTATTAATATATATGACTTTTAAAGTACATATCTACCTTTAATTCACGAAAGTGAATAACAAACTAGGCTTAAACTTAATAGCTTAAAGATTATTTTGATTCCTCAATCAAACAACC
>JAOANK020000046.1:284989-297132 GCA_026257165.2 Telfairia occidentalis | reverse complement strand
AAAAAAGGACACTCAATTTTGCGTGTCAGTGTCTGACACTTGGTTATTTTTTAAGTGTCCGTGCTACCTAGAATGTAACCTATACTCAACCGAACGATAGAGACTATTTTGTGCCAACAATGAGTCCTTCTCACACCTAAAACAAAATCTCATCCACAAAGGCACTCCCTATACAGCACAAATCAAAGAGCAAACAATTAATGTGTTCCACTTGTTAAAGAAAGCTCTATGGTTGGTTCGCAAACCCTAGATATCGAAGGTGTCCTTGGAATGATCGAGTAAATGATTTGATCAATAAATATTTTCAGCTGGCAATAATCAATTCATAATCATTGGTTCATTTTTATATATCATTTTTTATTTTATATATAAATTAAATAAATATAGTGCGGGGGTGGGGATGGCTATGTTTTTGGTACTATACCCCAGACGAATATGAAGCGCAAGGATACAAGTTATGCTTACGAATGAAAGACAATTCTGAATTAGCTCTCTACAAACAAGGACTATCAGCTTATATATATATTATTTATAAATATTGATGGAATTAATATAGAATTATTGGCATTTCTTTTGATAAAGACTTTGTTTTTTCTTCTTTTCGGATTGTATATATTTCTCCAAATATGAAATGTGAATCAAACCCATGTTTAAATTCATATTTTTGTTCTGATGGAACCTTAACCTCAACCTCTATCGGGGATTGACTGTTGATACATAATCCCAACCATTAATTTCCTATTCGTTATCATCTTATTATTACCAAATCAACACAATTAACAAGATGACTCCACTGTTATTAATCATTAAATCCTATAAATGTTTATTATGATGTATCATGTAAATTTGTCAAAAAGAAAAAAAAAATAATAATAATAATCAATATTTTAAAAGGCTAAAAGCAGTCTCAAGGCTTTTCTTCTTGAAGAGGCGAGGCGTAAGCTTCAAAGCAGTATGAAGCTTAAGGCTCAATTTTAATTAAAAAATTTATACAAATCCTAAATTTGTGTAATCAAGAATTGCTAAATGTAATAGTTATACAGAAACATAAAAAAATTACCCCTATCAATTGCTACTCAAATAAAAATTCTAAAAGAACATGTTTAACATCACTACTATTATCACCGATAGATTTCACTTATTTTATAAATTTGTGTCTTCAATGCTTTTAAAGCCTAGGTAGTAAAAGTAGTAATAGACTGAATAGCCTTTTTTTAGATAAAAAGTAATAGTTTGAATAGTCACAACTCATGTATTAGCATTTCATACATTAAGGAACCTTTTTATATTTTTTTAGAATTAAAAAAATTAATATTATTCTTCAATCATTATACGAAGAGTAAAGACTAGCCTCAGTACGATTTCATGGAGGCGTAAGCCTCTTATGGTCCAAAGAAGGCGTAAGTCTCGAGGCTAAAAGTTATAGGATTGCCTCGAGGTGTAAGCCTCGACAGCTTTTTAAAACATTGATAATAATTCTTTGGAGTGGAACAACATACCTCCCATTTCCCCCACAGATTTTTTTTTTTTTTTTTTTGGGGGGGGGGGCTCTATGTTGCCTCAAAGGGCGGTATCAACGAGTATCATTCCTCCTAGAATAACATTTTCTTTTGAACCTTTCAACCAATCAATATAACATCGAAGGATGGTTTTTGCTAAAACTCCAGCATTCTTAAGATCAAACTGGTGAGCGAAAAAGGGAGAAAACTCTATGTTCCTAGTTCTCCTATAGTTGGATTGTTTGGAACCACAAGAATCCTTAGTTAGAATGAGATACCAACTCAATACTACTCAATACGTTTTGAGATTTTGGGAAGAGTTACTCTTTGGAGAGCACAGTACGATAAAAGTTGCAAGCTATATTAGGAGAAGTTATAATATATCGTTGGCCTTTATCATAAAATCAGTCGGGCCTTAAGAGGTGATGGTTTACCCTATGGTAGATGTAAATCAACGATAAGATTTAATAAGACATTATTATCCGTGGAAGTGGTGATAATAGTGTTCAAGAAGTTGATTACTGCCCTTAACCTAAAAGTAGACCATCCAGACCCTAATCACGTTAGTTGGATTGAAAAAAGGAGAAAGACTCAAGTGAGCAAAATTTGCTATGTAAACCGTTATAAAACAAATTTTTTGTTGTGTCCTAACCATGGACACATGCCATATTCTGTTAGGCCGGCCTTGGTAGTATGCCAACCAAACTAACGACATAAAAGGTAGGGAAAACACTTGAGAGTTTATTTCGATGGGCCAACAAGTTGTTTTACTTCCTTTAGAAAGAACTAAGGACAAAAAACATTAAAAAGAGGATTCTAACCACAAAAAAGAACATTTATTTTACTATTTCCCCTGGGAAGGACCTATCTAAAACCAAAAAAGAATATGGACCAGATCCTCCACTTGCCCAAGTGGTTCCAAAGGTCTTGGGCGAACTGATAGCGCCACAGCAAATGGACCAGACCTTCCACTTGCCTCCTACAAAGAATGAACCACTAAGGACACAAGATAAAACAAGGTCATCTCTGACTGCAGTCTAGGGTGTTAAGTCTCTCATGTAGAACCTACCACACAAAAAAATTGACTTTCTTGGGATTTTACCTTCCATAGCAGAGAAGGCAAGGGCACCCAGGGAATGGGAAGAATTACATAAACAGCAGAACAAGGAGCTGCAAGAAAAACTCTCAAAAGGATCGAAACTCCCAACCCTAATGTTCCTTCTCCCAAGAAACACAAACTAACCACCAATAAGAGAAAGGAAGGAAGACACCTCCTTCATCTATCTCTCTAAAAAAGGATGCCAAAAGCCTAAAAAAATCAAGGCCGGGGGGTTGGAAGAAGGCAAGATGCAAGATAGAAACCACAAAATGAAGCTTCTTCTCCAGTAGATGGGCACATCTAACCAAATGTTACATGATCACATCCAAGATGCTCTAAATAAAGGGCACGTCTAACCAAGTCTTAGCCTTCGTGCTATTCCAAAATTATTAGCACCTAAAAGAGATAGATCTTGGCGGCTTTGTGTGGACATCAAGGCCATGAAAAAATAATGGCCGAATGCCAATTTCCAATTTCTCAATTAATCGATCTATTGAACCAATTAGACGATACAACAATCTTTTCAAAGGTAAACCTCCCAAGCGTATCATAGATAAAGTAAAGCTTGACAATGAATGGAAAACCACATTCAAAACTAACGATGGACTTTTTAAATGGTTGGTTATGCCATTAGAGTTATTAAATGCTCCAAGCACCTTCCTGTGACTTGCGAATCAATTTGGTACAAGTCTTCTTTTAGCACCACCAGTCATCCTCAAACGGACAGCCAAACAAAAGTCACCAGCTAAACATCAGGGAGATGCCAAGTGGGAACAAGCCAAAACAATGAGACTTTTCCTTCACTCAAGCTGAATTTGAATATAATCACATGTGCAACCATTCAATAAGGAAGTCTCAATCAAAATTGTTTATACTGAACTTCCTAGATTAACAATTGACCTCACTAACCTTCCCTCTATTGTTGATCTTAGTTTAGAAGCAGTAGAAATGGCTGACTGAATTCAGACATTGCACAGGCAAGTCCAAGACCATTCGAAAAAAGGCTAATCAAGAATACAAGTAACATGTTGATGCTCATAGACGAGCCAAGACATTCCAAATTGGGGCTTGGTCATGGTTTACCTACAGAAATCTAGGCTCCTAGCACGTTCCCATACAAAGCTAACTAATAAGACGATTGGTCCATTCAAGGTGTTGGACATAATTGGGAATAATGCCTACAAAATTGATCTTCCATCCTACATACAAACCAACTCTACATTCAATATTGTGGATCTTATTAACTACCATGTACTGGATGAATTTCTTTGGCTTCTTATCTCGTGGACAGAGTTATTTTGGAGTGGGGCAAATTTGATGTAGGGGTTTATTGGGCATTTCTATTTATTAACCCCAAACTAGCTGTTAAATCCAGTAGGCAGTTATGTAGCAGTTGAAGGCAATTCTAGCCGTTGGAGACTAACTAGTTTGTTAATTAGTTAGTTACCTGTTGCCCCCTAAGTTGGTATAAATACTAGTTTCTCATGTAACCATAGAGGATATTGAACATTTTATAAAGTTGTAATACTTGAGTACATTAGGTGGGGCAGTGCATTTTTAAACCTTCCAATTGTAGGGAGAGAGACAGAGAACAGATTTGCGTTACTGTGAAGTGCATACTGCATACATCTTCTGAGCTTGTTTTATTCACATATAAAACTCACAGAGAGCTGTGAAAAATCTGATAAACAATATGCATGCACAAAGAATCAGCAAACATGTTCTGATATTGTTTTATTCACATACAGCACTCAGAGAGAGCTGCAAAGTATTAGATAAAATAATGCATGTACAAATAATCATTTATGGCAATATTTTTTGGACAACAAATATACTTTTTGTGGATGATTGAAAAGTTCCAAATAATCAATTATGGCACTGAAATTTGAAAATTGATGAAGTTTCTCAAGACTGCAAATTAGTTTAAGGTGAGAACTCATAATCTGAAAATTGCTCACGACACAATGATAGAATAAGGCAATGTTCTTTTAATTTGAACCAGACAACTAGAAAACCCAACTAGTAAATGTTGATCGTCCAAATCCAATCACACTTGCTTACAGTCCAGAAATTTGACCAAGAAAAAGGACAAAAAAAAAAAAAGAATCACTCCCTTCAACATGTGAATAATCTGCAGGCATTGGAGGATAATGATTTAACACAGCAGTACTACCACTCCTTTTCTTACTTCATATTATGTGATCAAGTCTCATACGGTGAAATACCAAATAACAGACCAATATAATTAAATTCATGCGAGAGAAGTCACCTGACAGTCAGATCAGTATGTATTCCAACCAGAAGAAAGTCTCCCATACCTCGGGCATGCTTCAAAATCTATGCAACACGACATTAGGTTCAGAAATGTGAATTCATATTTGCGAAATCCCAAAGTAGAAATTCATTTGGTGACCTGCAATGTTTCTATTTTTGCACATGTGAAACTCCAACGTTGACTCTTTGCTTAACCCTCTATTAACAAAGATGTTAAAGGAAAATGAGTAACAAAGAACTTTGGTCTCATCTTTTAGTTATGAAAATAATTCTTCTAATTTTTAAGGAATAATTTAGCTGTTTTTAGGTAAGAAACCAAGCTTTCATTGAATAAATGAAAGAATTTAGAAGGGCATATAAAAAATAATCTCAACAAGAGGAGATCAAAGCCTAACTACAGAAATGACCTCCAATTCAAAAGAATCAAACCAAGCTTATAATTATAAAAAGGCTTAGTAATGGCTGCCCAAAAGGAGTGTTAAATTTGACAATCTCTCAAACTTCTTCACAAGATCTTCTAATGTCTCTCTCTAAAAATCCTACTATTTCTTTCTAGCCAATTACCCCATAACATAGCAAAAAAACAAGCTTGCCACAAAACTCTCCTTTTATCACGAAAAGGAGGGCTCAAAAGCACCTCTCCAATCATAGGACCATACCCCTTGCTACGAAAGGGCTCAAACCAAAAGAACTCCACTAGTGGCACCAAGGGTCATAAGAAAACTGAAAGCCCCACAACAAATGGTCCCAATCCTCCCCTTACCTCCTACAGAGAATGCTTGCCTCGCACATAGAATGCTGTAATGCACCATTGAAGGCACAAAACAAAAGAAGAAATTACAACACAAAAATTTAACCTTCTTGGGGACTTCCACCTTCCATAAAACAGAGACAGCCTGGGAGGTGGAAGGATTACATAAAATGTGGAAAAAGGAGCAGCAAGAACAACCCCTAGAGGGATCGAAAGTCCCTAAGGTCCCCTCTTCCAAGATACACAAACTGACCAAGGAAAAAAAGGAAGACACCTCCCTCGTGCCTATCTCAAAAAGGGAATGCTAGAAGCCTAAGGAGATCAAGGTAGAGGAACTTGAGGAAGCGGGACAGAAGCCACTAAATGAAGCCTCTTCTTCAACAAAAAGTACAAACAAGGCAACGAGGAACAAAGGAGTTTCTCACACACCCAACGATCCTCCCAGAAGAAAATCTTTGAGCCTTCCCTAACGCAGCATGTCATAAACAGGGAGAAAAACAGGAAAACTTGAAGCAATAGCCATCCCGAGGTTTTTTCTAGAGCCCTTTAATCCACCAACTAAAACCCACTTAAACGATGAGGATTATACCTACTCACAATAACCTTGAACCACAAAGCATTAGGTTCCATAAGGAAGCACCACAACTATAAGGTTTAGTTATCCAAGGATGATTCTAAGTTGGAGTGTTGGAGGCCCTCGAACTTAACCAAGAAAGCTCTGATCAAAGACACCATCATGACAATCATTTCAGATATAGCAATTTTGGAGACTGACGTTTCTGTCACCGAAAAGAGGGTTGTTAAATCAGCTTGTTGGCCTAGGAACATTACTTTGGGCTTCCTTGAATGTGATTGGTTCTTACAGGAAAAATTATTATTATTCTTTTTTCATAAGAAAGATGGCATTCTCAACTAAAAGAAAAGATAACGTACAAAATAAAGACCAAGGAGATAAAGGCATCCCTGACAGGGGAGGGAGAACTCCACCAATCTAAGCTAATTGAGTGCCGTAACTAATCATAACTTATCATACTTTAAAGAAAGGCCTTGTTTCCCCCACACAATTTTGCCTTCATCAGTACACCTTCATCCCGAAAAGAATTATGAAACCAAAATGCCCAATCATATATTAAGGTCCACATCACATGGCGCCAAATTTCAAGCAAAAGAAGCCCAAACTACTTTTAGCTCGATAAAAAAATGCCCAATTGATTCTCCAGCCTTCATACAATCCACTCGGATTTTGGGTGAGATAACTAAAGAAGCTGTACATTTGCAAATCGTCTTGTGTAATCAGAGATCAGTATATAAAATTTCCCTTTTTTTTTAGGCTCTTCATTCTAGACTAATAAGTAAGAGATTTGTCCAACTTAGAAGTCCAAGCATTGAGGAAAAGAACTGATAATTTGCACTTGTATCTTCAAATCTGAATGAAACTGTCCACCTCTGGATTAATAACCACGTCCTCCAACATTGTAACACATTGATCCCACCATTCATCCAATTCTCTGTCAAATTAGTTCCTTCTTAAGATGAAGTCCCAATTTTAATTATTTTCATCCTAGCATTCTCAAACCATCTTCCTTTTGTATTAGCAACAGCATAAACGTTCGGAATGGATACATTTAAACGGCTTACCAACCCAAGTATCTTACCAAAAATTAATCTCCGTCCATCTCCCAATTTGAAGTACAGACCTTTGGTATCACCCTATTATTTTAGGGGCTATTTGTTTGTAGATAATTTGAATAGTACAAACAATTTTTTTTTTTTTTTGGATAAGAAACAATTTGAAACAAAAATACCTTATTATACTATAATTGAGTATACATGCTGAATTAATTTATATTATTTAGTATTTTACTATAAATTGCACATTTAATTATTTACGGTAAAGTAAATAACATATTTTTTCGGTTTAAACTTTAATTGATATATCAATTTAATCTAATTAAATTTTTTTATATAACCCAAGTAAAATTTCATGCCCACAAGTGAGGATAGTGCTAAAATATAAATAATTAGATTTATAATGAACAATCAGCTCAAGCTTGATAGATGATTTAACAGGTGGATTCCTGAATGAGAATGGGGTAAAAGTAGGATCTTGATTCCAAATGGAATAGACAAAAAGGTCTAGTTGCCCTTCCTTGCCTAGATCAATAATTTTCCTTCATAAGGTGGGTGATGGCAGATACACCAAGTTCTGGTTTGATCCTTGGCTCACCCAAGAGTCTTTATCCTCGGTTTCCCTCTGATTTTCGCCCACCCAGTCTCAAAGAAGCATCCATTACTGATTTATGGTACCAAGAAAACCTCTCATGAACACCAAAATTACACAGAAATCTTAAAGAGGAAGAGATCCACGAGTGAGCAGATCTCATCACGCTCTCTGCCTCTTTTTGCCCATGTAACCGCTCTGATTATTGGGCTTGGAATATTGATAAAAATGGGGCTTTCTCTTCAAAGTCGTTATCCATTCTCCTTAGGACTGAACAGCTCCCACAGGGTTATCTCCCTTACAAAAATATTTGGAAGGATCCCTATCCAAAGAAGGTCTAGTTCCTCATTTAAGAAATCAGCCAACATTGCATCAACACACATGATAGGCTTCAAAGAAGGTGGCCATGGATTTCAATCTCCACAAATTGGTGTGTTCTTTGTAAAAAAAGAAATGAATCAGCTGGCCATCTCTTTACTTTGCCCCACTCTCCTCTTCTATTTGGCATCATTTCACGGCTGCCTTCAATTGGTCCATGGTTCTCCCCATAACTGTTGGCTGAGTATGGTATTTACAAACCACCCTTTCAACAAAGCCAAAAAGATTTTGTGGATGAATATTAGCAAGGCCATCATTTATGAACAGGGAACACTTTGAAGCCATTGGTAAGGAAAATGGTGGTCTCATTAGTATTTCTTCGGAAACAATAAATTTGTTGAATTGTTTTGAAGCTTCCATTGAGGTGGAGAAGAATCAATGTGGATTCATTCCAGCAGATGTTATTCATGATCCCAGCCTTGGAGATGTAGTGGTCCAAATCTCTCCTTTTGTTGGTTGCAGATCATCTTCTAGACCTGAATTTTTGAACATCATGAATTCAAATTGGTTTTGCAATCCTTTGAATATTTCACGAGCCACAGACGTGCAGGAAGATGAACAGTCGTTGCATGATTCTTCTTTCATGACAAATTTTGGTGATTTGAATGAAGAGCATTTGGTTGAGGAAGCTATTGCAGATTATTTGCATGAAGAGCAATTTAAAGATGCTTTGCATGAAAACTTTAACTCGGTGGTTGAGTCCAGAATTGCTTTTAACAGGGTAGGTTCTTGGTTATTTGTTGGTTTTTTTTGTCTCGTTTTGGTGGATGTTACCTTGATCTCTTTGTTCCTTTTCATCTATTTAATGAAAAGTTGTTTCCTTTTCAAAAAAAAAAAGCAAGGCCATCATTTAGACCTTATGGAACGAACACAATGCCTATATATTTCAAGGAAAAAAAAAAGCAGGGAAGCTATTATGAAAGTCTCTCTTTTTCATGCTTTATCATGGTGTAAACGAGCCTCCCTTTTAGCAATTATAGTCTCACTACCCTCATGAACAATTGAAAATATTTTTTGTAATCTTTGGATACATATCTCTTTTGTAAAAATTTATTCTATCAATGAAATTGTTTCTTATCCCCCAAAAAACAATAATCTACATCTTATTTTAAGAGTTTGATGTAATTTTATTGCTTTCCAGTTTTCCCTCTACAGTGCGTTTAATTTAGGGTTTTTATACTTTGGCTAAATGTTCGGCCAAATTTAGGGGTTCTCAAGTAAGGCTTTAGCTTAGGGTTTCATTTTTAGGATTTCACACATGGGTTTGCAATCCCAAGTTTTTATCTTTATGTATTTTTAATCATTGTAAAAGGGGGAATTACGGTTGAATTGAACAATAAAATGGAGAGTTTCTTCTTTTCAATAGCCAAGAGCCTATCACCTCCATTGTTTTCAATTCTTGCTCTAAAGTCTCTTTGGTAGCCAAGAACCTATCACCTCCTTTGTTTTCAATTCTCGCTATAAGGTTGCATGCTTGAACATTCAAATGAACCTTTTTCTAACTCTTCCCTCAGAGTTATGCTAAATTGATTTTGGAATTGCCGGTTGTTGTAAGTCAAGGGTTCTAATACTGTAAGGTTCTTGCTTGAATTCACATGTATTTTCCAATTGAAGTTTGAACAACGAAATAAACAATATTTTTTTAAGAGCAAATGCTCTCCTCCTAGGAAGGTTGGATCAATATAAAACCCTCCCACTAGATTGGTGGAATGTACATGCCTTTATCAATTAGTATAACAATTGAAAATGGAAAGGGCATTCAGATTTCAAACATTTATAGGCCTTCAAATTGTAAGTAAAGAAAATTATCGTGGGCGGAAATAAGATCACTACATGGCTATTGTAAGAGATATTAGCGCATAAGAAGTGATTTAATGTTGTTAAATGGTCTCTTTAAATCTAGTGGAGGTAGAAGAACTCAAAGTAAGAAGAAATTCAAATGCTTCTTCAATGTATCGCGTCTCCATGAAATTTCTCTTGCTAGTGAAATGTATATGTGGTCCTATGAGGGATGTTCCAATTCCATCTGGATAAATGTTTGGTCTCTATGAAACGGTGAAACGATCAAGCCCTTTTCAAGACTCTAAAGTATTAAGAATGCCTGGAACGTTTTCTAATTTCTATCCTCGTTTTTGCAGTCTCTTATAACAAAAACCAAGAGAACGCAACAACCCAAAAATATTTCATAAGGAGGCAAAGAGTTGCAAATTGTGAAAAGAATTTACTATAGTTTAATTTGATATCCACAAATGAATCATTATTTACCTCCACATGTCCAGCATGGAAAAGATCAAATGCACCATCTATATAAATAATGCGAGCATCTGGTCCTGGCCCCTGCAGCCACAAGCAAGGACATATTGTGATAATTTTCTTCTTATCCTTTTAATGAGAGATTATAGAATATAGAGTGGCAATAAAATATATCATGCAAAGAGAGGGGAGATTACAAAAATGAAACAACTCTTCAAATGACTGGATATAGCAGAGGTGAAGTAATAAGAGTGAGCTCAAACAAATCAGAACCAACGAGGTCCATATTTTCTTTGCAGTGTAGAAACCAAAACATACGTAAGCAGCCTAGGAATGGTCTCTTAAATGAAATTTTATTAATTCTTTTTTGAAAAATATTAATTTTTACCCCTAACCTGGTAAAGCAAGTGTTAATTTTATTCAACTTCTGCTACATTAAAACATAAAAATCAAACCATAACATGTCATGCACAAAATTAAGCCCTCACAATCAATACATGATATCAACATTTGAACCAAACTCTAACTCACAAATTTCAACCAAAAAAAAAACCAGCTCTAGTGTTTTATTTCTTTGAAATCCCATCAATTTTGCCTCAGGCCTCTGTTTTGTAATTCACAGAACACATGTAAGATAACAACACAAAATAACAACACAATAACTATCCAATTTGATGAATTTAAAAGTTGGATAAAAATTGATTCACCCTACTCAGTTCAAGGGTAAAAGTTGAATTTTTCCTCTTATCGATTTGTCAAAACCTCAATTATAAGAAAACAACACAAAATATACTACAATATCAAAAGAGAAATTACAATATAAGAATAGCCTTTCAAGAAGGGTTTATCTCTCTCCCACAATCCACTCACTATGGACTAATTTCCCAAAATAATGATATGACCCCACCTTTAAACTCCCTACTTCTCTCTATTTATAACCAAGTCTCCCCTAGCTAATTACTAATATACCCCTATTAATATTTCCAATATGTCCTCATTAGTACTCTTCCATTACTCCGCCCTTCAAATACACCTTGTCCTCAAGGTGTGGGTTGTATAGCAACCATTACAAGCACTAAACAAAATACTCATACTCAAAACCCAACCTACACTAACAATAGGAACAAACTCAAAACCTAAATACACATTCTCCAACATTAGCCCAATAAACATAAAACAATGAACAGCCCACAAATCCAAAGTCAGCCACAAATTGCGAATTTCCCCTTCTTGATTTTTTTTTTTTTTGGAGCCCAAAAATGTTGAGGCGTTGTCAGCGCCAACTCTGATTTCCATTCTTGAAATTGTAGCTCCCCTCTTGTTGGCCCTTCCTTGTATCAAGGATAAAATGGATAAGGCTTCATGTAAAAAAAGAAATTGTTGAGTTACAGCCCTGGAATGTTCTCTAAACTGAGCCTTATTTTTCTTCACTTGTCCAAACCCGTCTCTGTTAAGCTGCCTTAAAGCATTTGCTGGCCCAACTCTAAATAGTAAATTCTTGTTCTTGTTCTTCCTTAAAGACGGAATAGAATGTACCTTATTTACCGGATTGGGCCTCTTTTAAGTTGGTTTAGCTTAAGCCGAAACCCAGAGAATTTTTTTTATGCAACCCTAATCTCTTAGCTTCCTTACTCCTCTGCATCTTACCTCTCCATCACCCCTTCTTCA
>JAOANK020000046.1:270080-284889 GCA_026257165.2 Telfairia occidentalis | reverse complement strand
ACCTCTCCATCACCCCTTCTTCATCCGTTTCATCTTGGTCTACCAGCCACCTTGCAATTCCGAACATTTTATCTGCCGGCCTATTTTCATCCTTCCCTTCTTCTTCAATTTCTTCTTCATCTTCCTCATAGAATTTACATCTTTAGAGTTGTATGTCCCACGCCCTCATTCTCTCCCTTTCGGCCACCCCTTGGTATATCGAAAATTCTTCTTGTATGCGCCAATGGTCTTTGCACCTAAACCCTCCTGAACTTACTCGATCGGTTTTCTCTCATATCTCAGTCGATATCCTAGAGTTTGATCTCCGTTGTCTAGCCCCTTTTTGCCTTGCTAGCAAATGCTTGAAGACTTCGAGAAGAGTTTGCCGCTCGTTGACCCAATCTGATTCTTGTTTTTTTTTCAACTGATATTTTTGGTTTCTATTCGACTTGACTAGTTTCACCTTCCATCTTTAATTTTTGTTCTTTTGCCGCCCTTCTGCAATCTGATTCCACAATTCTATTTTGCATTTCTTCCATTGACCATTGTATTTCACTCATCGCCTGCTACATCCTGTCCTTACTCTCAATAAATGATCTTTGTAACATTAACAATAACTCTAAATCAAGATCCATGGCCAAAATCAATGCTCTAATACCACAATGCTCTGATACCAATTTGTTAGGATCCTAATTATAAGAAAACAACACAGAATATATTGCAATATTAAAAGAGGAAATACAATTTAACAATAGCCTTTCGAGATGGCTATCTCTCTCCATAATCCATTCATTATGGACTTATTTCCCAAAATATGACATTTTCTCTAAACTCCCTACCTCTCTCTATTTATAACCAAGTCTCCCCTATCTAATTACAATTATACCTCTCTTAATATTCCTAATATATACCCATTAGTACTCTATAGGTGACCTCTCAGGTAGAATTCATCCAACCGTGTAGGAGGTCTTCGAGGTATGACTTCGCTTTTAGGTGGAAATAATACCAGTGCTCATATTCTGAATTCTTAGACTAGGTTTCTTAAAACCTTGGAGTAACTAGGAGTCTTCTTGTGTAACGCTCTAAGCCCAAAATTCAAAATCCAAATTCGGCACCTACTGACCCCAGCATTCCCCTACACCCTCTGCAACCTGGCCACGCTACCAACTTGACTTGATCTGCTTGCAAGAGTGAAGACTGCTCCCACACACCAACACATGTCCTTCTAGCATGCTTTGTCCTCACTCACATGCTTCCTAAATAAATTCCTTAGGAGGTTACCCAACATAAGACTGCTCTAAGCCAAGCACGCTTAACTTTAGAGTTTTTATGATTGAGCCACCGAAAAGGAAGTTGCACCTTATTGGTATAGGTAGTCACTATCAATTCTTTTAAGTTTTTCTTAACCATGCTTGCATAGTCTTAGGATCCCTCTCATTTGGATGTAGTGTCAATTCATTCATGTACCCCTCCTCTACTCGAGCGTTACATCTTGGTAGAAGTATCCTAAGAACATTATTCGGCCTCCAATTGTAAATGTATGCTAGAAGAAGTAAAAAGGAAATTCAAGTGGTAGTATTATTCCCTTTTTAAGGAGTAGAGGAGTTAAATAATGGGGGATATTGGTTATTTTGGGAAGTATGGATATTTTAGAAAGCATAGCGCTCTCAAATTGGCAGATATCTTGTATGATGAAAGTTCACCTTTCTTCTACTCTTTATACATTAAAAAATATACATCCATATCTAACATTTCGGTATCAGAGAATGTTGAAACCTAAGGAGAAGAAACAAGATGAGTCAAGGGAAGCTTGAGGATCAGCTAGAGTTTAAGGGAAAATAGCAAGGTGAGATGAAATAGAAGCTTTAGAGATTACCTAGAAATGAAATAGAACAGTCACTGAAACAGTTGGCTCAAAATGTGGCATGCACGTTACCACAATCAATGAGAACTAGCAGTCTACGGAAGCAATTCTTCTAGTGTTCCAAACATTCGAGACTCAAAAGACAGTAACTATATCAATAGTTAAAGGAAGATTCGGTTCAAAAGAAGAAAAATATGGAACTCGATAACAACAGTGAGAAGTTGTTCTAAATAGGGGAAGCATCAAAATCGAGGGACCTCACAAATCGAAGAGAAAACTCTCGAAATGAGCAAACAGATAGACAAAAATGTAATAAAGTATAGATATGGATGATTGTTTAGAGTAGAGCATTATTTCAAAATCCATAAATTGACTGAGCCAAAAAAACTAAATGTATCCCTCGTATGCTTGGATGGAGAACTTTATTGTGGTACCGATGGTTTGAGAATCGAAGGAAATTTTTGGGATGGAATGATCTAAAGAATCTAAAGTTTCCGAGGTTTCATCAGTCACAAGAAAGCACCCTCTATTAGCATTTTCTTTCACTTAAGCAAGAAGGGACCATTGCTGAATATAGGAATTTGTTTGAAAGTTTGTGCTGTTTTAGAACATGGCGGAGGATGTAGTGGAGAACATCTTCGTAAAGGGTTTGGACCCATCATTAGGGTTGAGATTCGTAGATACAAACCTGTTGGACTTGAAGGGATCATGGAAACAGCCCGATGCGCTGAGGATAGGGCTCAAGAAGTAATTGTTGCCCTAGAAGCAAGGGCCAATAAGTCTAGCAAATCAGTTTCTCCAACTCCAAAGCCCATGAGCAAAGGGAGTGAGTCTCACATGACCCGCATAAAACCCTACATGAAAGACCCCTAATCATAGGGATACTCCCCATCACAGCTTGTAGACTCAAATTTTCAAGCAATAGAGTAGGGGCTCTATTACCGTTGTGATGAGAAGTATATTGTGGGACATAAATGAAAGAAGAAAGAGCTTAGGGATTTTTTTGGTGCATGACAAGGAAAAGATGGGTAGAGGCCTACGATACAGTTGATACAGACATTGAGATCTAGGAAACGGTAGGACTATCACTTAACTTGGTGGTTGGGCTCACCCTCTAGGTTCGATGAAATTCAGCAGGATGGTGAACGAGTCAAACGTCGCTTGGATGATAGCTAGTGAGGCCAACCATAACTTCATCTCCTATGCCAGTCAAGAAATTGAAAATCCTTAAAGATGAAACTACCCATTACGGGGTAATAGTGGGTACAAGTGAAGTTGTTAAAGAGGATAATTTTTCAATCGATTGTGGTTAATCTGCCAAGGATTACAGCTGCTGACAATTTTTTTGCTACTTAAGCTGGGAAGGATTGATTAGATTTTGAGCCTGCAATGGCTTCAAAAATTAGGAGAACGACTTCGTTCCACGTGGGTGACAACATAATTTCTATAAAAGGGGAGCATCGCTAGTTCGTGAAGCGCCAAGCCAAACCAATAAACTAGTCGAGTAAGGGCCAAGCCAAACCAAAAAACAACCCTAAGAGCCTAACAACTAAAGGAAAGGGATCCATCAGTTAAATAATAGGAAAACACACCATTGTGGACCTATTAAGTGTGAGGTCCTCTGTATCGAATTGATAGTGTTAATCTTCCCCATGCATGACTTGCTAGGAGAAAACCCTAACCTTCTTTGGACCTCACTTTCTACAACAAGAAAAATAAGGAAGAGTTTGGATGGGCAAGAGGAAGAACATAGTGTCCGTAGAAAAACCACCGAAGGAGTTAGAAGTCCACAGACGAACATCCTTGGATGGAGATGAAAACAAAAGCTTAGTAATAAAGAAATCAGGAAAGAGATGTTAGCAACCTCCCTATCAATGACAAGAACACTAAAAATCAAAGATGAAAGAACCAAAATCCTAGTTGAAAGAACCAAAATCCCTTGAGGTAGGAATGGGCAATGGAAGCAAATTTTGAGGCAGACAAGGAATAAAGATGCACGAAACGACAACAAATGAGGTATCTCCTATCCACCAATCTTCCCAAAAACAAGTGTCTAGACCATCTCAAATCGAAAACTTAATAAATTTACAAAAAATAAGAGTAAACCAAAGAGATGGCCTTCCAAAATTTCCTCCAAGGGCCTTTTAACCCATGAATTATCCCCCACTCAAAAGGACAAGAGCATATGCGCTTATGATGACTTGTGGCACAAAGTGTTAGGCTCTAGTGAGAAATGCCTTAACCACTTCACTCGAAAGGCCTCATTGCATTCTCTCAAATTTCTTGTGCTTAACCCACCTTCCTCAATCAGTCACAACTTCCCATCTAACTAGTATTCATATTACATCATCAAGATAGAAATTGAAAAACATGGTAAAAAAATTATAAAATTTCTGAGACATAATACCAATTGCCCATATTGATTCAAACGACTAGCATTGAGGAGAAGTACAAACCTTCCCATTGGAAAATTGAACAATTCTACGAGAAGTTGGTAAGAAATGAGAGATGCGAGTTCCACTTCCAGATCCACCATCTTCAAATTTCTGGCTATGACCATGACTGAACTGTCTTTGTAATGACGAATGATTTTGATTGTCACTAACGGATCTCTCTCTTACACAGAGAAGCATGCGACCTGTACATGATATTGCCAAAAATCAAACAGGATAAAACAATCAAGAAGCAGAGCGTAATACAACTCAAAGAATAACTAGGACTGAAGTGAGGATTAAAAGTGTAATATATAAGTAATTTTGAATGTAAAAGAGAGCATAATACTTTTTCCAGATTTTCGAGAATTAGTCCAGCTTATGAATCTCTTTGATTACTTTCAAAATTAGTCTCTTTATTGTCATGAATTTCAGTTCAAGTAGACCTCTCGTCCAAACATCTACAAATAAATATTACCTTTTTTAAGACATCTTGGGTCAATTATCTATTAACTATGGAGTAAAGTGTTAGGACAGAATACGGTTTTTCTTTTGCTAATTTATACAGTAATTGGAATTCTATACTGTAATTTTTTTATTATTCCATTTTTGTTTTAAAAAAAATGTAACAAACAAGTCTAGAGGCAATTTTACAAGTCTGCGTTCGTCGGTAAAAAAATAATAAGCAACAAAATCATTCGGGGCAAAAAAACAAAGTGGCAACAGTTACTGACGAAGATGCTGTCGTGCAGATCTCCCTGTCTCATGTAGTGCATTAAACAGCAGTCAAATACCAACCTACAATATCCGTGCTTGAAACTCCTTCTGTACGCTTGATCTGCTTGTAGCGACCTGCCTTCTTAGCTAGAGCATAAGCATCAGTTCCATCAGGGAGAACACAAGGGTCATCGCCATGAATGATATAATCTATGTTGTACTCGTCAAATAGCTTTCTCATGAAATCTTCAGTTATGGCATACGGCGCGTCCGGAATAACCTCATCGACCCATTTAACGGCATTGACCATGATCATCCTATAACATATATATAATTAAGAACGTAACAACTTTTATTTTCCCAATAAGGAAAACTACATGAAGACTACGTTCAAGGCGAAATGCATTGGAACTGAAATCCATCATCGTTGGGAAGAAACCCATGAGCGAAATGGCAAGTCCGATAAAAGACACACGTCCACAGCAAAGCTAAAATGGAAGAAAAATCAGATGAGAAAAGGACCTTTCGTTAAGAGGAGTAACAGGGGGGCCTTTGTTGGCAATTATTTCAGCATCGCTAACGACACCCACGACCAATTGGTCGCCAAGGGCTCGAGCCTGACGGAGGGCGTTGCAATGGCCGTAGTGCATCATATCGAAACATCCATCCATGTATACGCGAACGGGCTTCTTTTTCCTCCGCCATATCCTCAGCGACGGCTGATGAGGAACCCCCAAATGTAATCCCAGCAGCGATATCCCGATCAGTGCCCCTCCAATCAAGCACGTGGCTACAAACCTCGCCCATCGTTGTGTAATTTCCGAGGGACCTGCATCCGGATCCATGCTTCCTGTTCCTGTTCTAGCACCCTTCATTTCGCGCCAAATTCACAATTTATCGTAATTTGAAGCAGCTGCTCATAAAATCCAGCTGCAGCTTAAAAGAGGTGCGATGCGAACGGGAAAGTATTTCACGACCCAGCGGATTGACCTGCTCTTTTCTTCTAAATTCTTAACGTGTGTGCATGTCTAGGTATTTGGCGCGACGGCATAGCGGTGACGGTGAGTAAACTACACGAAAATGAAATTTAGCTGCGCGAGATTTTCGCGTTCAACAAAACAACTACTGTTAGGTTTCTGATGTCGTGAATGTGACAGACGTCCAAGTCTAATTCGTTATTCAAAAAACTATTTTGGCACTTTTTTTAATTCAAATTTTTTTTTTTTACTCCACCTCGGGTGTAAATTCAAACTCATGACATTTTTGTCGAAAAAATTATGCCTTAATCAATTGAATTATGTTCAATGTTACGGTTTAAAGATTTGATTGAACAGTAAAAAATATTGCTTGATCATTAGATATTTTAAAGATTTATTTTAACTTAACAATGTTTGAATCGACAAATATGTTTACCATAGATTAGATATTTTATATATTATACAAGCTTGATCATTTATCACTATAATTATTCAATTTAAAACAATTGCAGGTTGGGTCTGATCACGCACAGAATCTCACATCAGAACTCCACAATTAAAAGTAAAAAAATTATATTTATAAATAGAATGGATGGATTATAAATAAAAGTCTATGCTATAATAAATTATATATCATAGATTAGGTTAACCTTTACATATAATATGGGTTGAGGTTTTGAACTGATGACCTTTCTTAGTTGAAGAGATATTTCTTACCCAACTGAGCTACGTTGCTATTCATTACTCTTCGATAACACGTCAAACATCATTAGCCAATTGACAACCCGACGTTATGATATAATGATGGTCAAGGAATGCATAACCAATATCTAGAGATACATTCTCAAACCAATAAAAATCCTGAACCGCATAAAATAATTACAACTCCACAATTTTGTATCTCCACGAAACAAAAGAGGTGAGGGATAAAAAGGAAAAAGGAAAAACAGTTCTATTTGGGTTCCACTTTTGTCGAAAGATTGTATCCACCACTGTAATCAAAAGCACCACTGTCATTGGCATCCTTTTTTGGCATAGGATCATTATAAGGATGTCTAGGGGCAGTTTTTGAAGTCCCAAAATCTGTAGCAGAAGAGGATGCTGATGTTGAGTTCGTATTTATTCCATCATTCTGCAAAATACTCTCAATTGCCTTAACCACTCCACTCATTGTGGGTCGCTCTGGAGCTGATTCTTCAACGCATTGCATCGCCAACTCCAAGAACTTTCCAAACCCAACAATAGAGGTTGTATTATTTATTATGGTTGCATCCATTATTGGTTTCAAACCATAATATTCTTCTTCACTCTTGTTCATCAACATACGTACCTCGCGAACTATGTACTTTCCTTTCTCAATTGGTAACTTAGCGGTTAGCAATTCTAACATAACGACTCCGAAGCTATACACGTCACTTTTCTCGGTCAATTGTTGAGTCATGTAATATTCTGGATCTAAATAACCCTACAAATGAATGTCAATAACAATCACTACCAAAGGAGAATAGCATAATGATCTATATTAAAGCTTTGTTGCATCATCCTAAAGATTTGGCAGTTCACAAAATTTCATCCTCATTTCGTAATGTTATTGAGAATTCAAGATTACTTTAGTTACAATCATAATGATCGAGAAATACTCAAACGAACTTTCCTTTTTGACCTCAATATCTTAATTATTCAATCTACATCATAGATCAAGTATTATTTACGGTAAAATGCTTGATTGAAGTGGTGATACAGCAAAAAAAAAGATGCATAACTACTTACCAGAGTGCCTTTAACTTGAGTAGAAACGTGTCCCTTTTCACTGTCTGAGACAAGCTTGGACAAGCCAAAATCTGCAACTTTTGCATTTAAATGTTCATCCAATAGAATGTTGGTGGACTTAATGTCTCTATGGATTATAGGAGGATTAGCAAGCTCATGTAAGTAAGTCAATCCTCTGGCAGACCCAAGTGCAATACGAAGTCTTCTCTTCCAATCAAGCGTAATACCAGATTTTCCTAAATTCAGTGTTGCACATGTTATTTTCAATGTTCAATATGGCAGTGAACTAACGTCGGGACGGTGATTAAAAGATTTTTTTTCTTGTTCTTTTGAGGAAAAACGAAAGGTTTTTTTTCCAGAGGAAATGAGACTTAGGAGCAACACACCAAGGGATGAAAGTAAAACATCAACAAAAACCCAAGAACTAAATAAAACCACAGAAGGGGAAGACTTTCCACCCTTGAGTTGGCCATCTAAACTAATCTTATGGGATAACTATTTAACCTATAATATCTGTCTTCATTTGTTAGAGATAGCGTTCAAAGTATTGAGTGGTAAAAAGAATTTAGAATCTAATATTTCTAACTTCGCCTTCAGATCACTTTTCTGACATAAAATGAACTTAAACACCCAAAAGACTTTAGGAAACTTACCAGATAGACTCTCTCTCAGTGTTCCATTAGGCATAAATTCATAGACAAGCATCTGTTCTCCTTGTTCGAAGCAAAATCCCACGAGGCCGAGAAGGTTCTTGTGATGAACTCGTGAAAGCAGTTCAATTTCCGTCTTGAACTCAAGGCCACCCTGCATTGATCCTTGTTGAGCTCGTTTGATCGCAACTACTTGTCCATCCACAAGCATTCCTCTGTATACCTATCAAGGATGATGACAGTGCTAATACAACTCTGAAGCAAATTGTACAAGAAAGGAAGATCAGGAAAGCAATAACAATCATTTGTACATTTACCTTGCCATATCCTCCAGATCCGATCTCATTGCTCATGGAGAAATTACTTGTGCATTTTTTAAGTTCATCATAAGAAAACCATCTGGCTCCCTTTAATTGTGGTGCACCCCCACTATCGTTTCCACTTGGTGCCCAAGAAGCTGCAGTAGGAAAAGATTAGTGTTATTTGGTCAATATTTACATCATGTAAACTACGCCAATATGTACATAGTCCAACTCGTTAAGGCATATGTCCCCAACCAAACGGTCGTGGGTTTAAGCCTCTACCCTACATGTTGAATTCAAAAAACATCACGTAAACTACAAAGCATGGTGATAAAAACAATAATGATTTACACCAACTTCAGTTTAACTCAGTGTAAAGACATCTCTACTTTCTCTAAAGAGGTCATGGGTTTGAATCCTCAACCCCATATATAATGTAATATTAAAAAAAACCAATAATTAACATCACTTACCAAATGGCCTACTCAATCCAATGGCCTTTTCTGCGCGTTGCTTTTGTCGAATTGCATATATTCCAACTCCAATGAGGCCTAGAACCAGGAAGGCACATCCAATAGCTACCCCAATTATCACTCCAGTGCTGATAGAAGTTCCCTTGTCCGTGACTTGAGGAATTATGGTTTTAGGATCAATTCATCATCGTTAATATTAAATCATAACAACCGAGTAACATTTTTATGTAAAATTATTACTAAGATTACCTGAAAAACCATAGGGAGATGCAATGAAATAATATGGCCCAAATTGAGGGGGAGGTTTGTAAGTTTGATTACTCAAGTCAAATCCCATCCTCTGAATATCTGACCTATTAAAATACTTTCCAGTGGATGGAAAAAGTGCAAGCTGCATCTGAAGATAGTCATCAACATTAAAGAAAGGGTTTTGTATAGAAACCGAACCAGGCGTAAGGTTGAGTGTGACCCAAAGGCTCATTTCCAATGAATGAAACAAAGTCACATTGGACAATTCCCTGAACAAGGGTCCTCTAAAGTATAAAGTCCCTTCATATGGATAGGCACATTCACAACTCTGAGGGCTTAGCTGCTCATCAGGAGGACATGACTTACTTCCACAGTTGGCAAGGCTGGTAGAATATGGTTTCAGTGGCTGCTTCTGAAGCTGGCAATAGTTCGTAGTCGAGAGGGGACTGGTGTTGCATACAGGATTCCCTATCAGCCTAAAACAAGTGACATTCATGTGAATGAATGAAGACAAGAGCAAAGTACAACATGAAATCGAACATCGAGAAAAATGACAAGGACTTTTCTCACATCAAAGTTTTGGTATATTCTGAACGAAAGGTATATGATGAAATATTGTTATTTTGCAAATCAACGAGCTGCAACTGTTGGCCAATGTTGTCACCCATATTTAATGTATTGAATGCATTGTTCTTCAGTTTCCTGAAACGATTTTAAAAATATTATATTGACATTTTTTTCCTGCAATTCATAATTCAACCTTTTATGTTAAAATCAAAGCTTACACTTGTTGTATTTGTGGTAAACTAAAGACCCCTTGTGGCACAGATCCTCGTATTGGCCCATATTCTATAATCCTGGAACCATGTTAGCGCAAACATTTAGCATTAGATGTGAAACACTTCAGAAACTTCTCAAAAGTACACACCTATCAGAATTGTTAGAAAACATACGATGCGATGAGTTTTAGAGGTGATGAAAGAACTTACAGAGTGGTGAGAGACGGAAGATTTGAGATCCATTCTGGAGCTACTGATGAGTCAAATGAGTTGTTACTAAGATCTCTGTAAAGACAATGTATTGACAAAAAATCACCATAAATGTGGTATAAGATCATAAAGGAATTGATAGCTCCTTGCTATATGCTTACACATAATTTAGTGAACTCATTTGAGTTAAGTTTGGCAATGGACCTGTCAAGTTATTGTACGCTAAATTCCTGAAAGAAGTACAGAATAGTAGAGATGGAAAAGAAAGTTAAATAAATACACATAAAAGAACATAAGCAAAACATTATCTTAAAATTTAGAAGAGTACCCACAATTCATTGATATTTATTAGGTTGCTCAGATTTGATGGGACGTTTCCTGTTAGAGAATTTCGATCAAGTCGACTGTTACATATTTGAACAACTTCAGTAAGCTATAGAGATAAAATTGTGTGAGAAAAAATTTAGTACACTAAATGTAAAGTAGCTTTAGCACACTCAATGTAAAGTAACTTGTACTCACAGAACCTCAAGTGTCGTAACAAGTCCCAATGTTGACGGGATACTCCCAGATAATTCATTTCCATCAAATAATCTGATAAAAGAAATTGATTAAGATTTGGGACCAAAGAATTATGGATCAGTGTCTTGGGTAGATATCCACTTACACGTGTATCAATACCATCTCAGAGCTAAAAAGTTTGGGCGGAATGAAACCTGATAACCGGTTTTTGTTGAAATGACTGCAATTGACAGAGTAAAACTTTAATTTTAAAGTATTAGGGATGTGAAAACACCTAATTCAGTAGATATATTTGCTTTTTATTTCACACTCGATTGGGTTGCTTGGAAAAAAAGAATACTCACAAATGTTTGGCCTTAAGAAGGAGGTCCAAACCAGGAGATTCGGAAGTCGAAACTGGGATACTACCTGTCAATTGATTATCTGCCAGGTCTAGCCAATAGAGTTTGGAGAGTTTTCCCAGAGATGGCGGTATGGTACCAGTGAAGTTGTTAGAATTTAAAGCCCTGAGATAAATGAGACTCTACTTAAAGGAAACAAAAAAAATTGTTTGGTTATCAATAAATTTTAACAATGAAATCTCACAAGAAGGATAGCTCTGTAAGATTGCCCAATTCTTCAGGAATATTGCCACTAAAGCCACACCCAGCTAGGATCCTAAAAGGTTCAAGTTGACAATGCAAAAAATATCTGAGCTCTAGAAAAACATGGTCATAAAAGTTGAGAAGGATCAAATGAGTTTTCTTATTAGCTCTTTACAAGATTTCCAAATTCTGTAGATCCCCTAATGCTGGAGAGATTGTACCAGTGAGATTGTTATTGAACGAAAGGTCCCTGCAATTAAAAACATTAGAAATTCAGTTTCTCAATGAACAAATATGAGATTGCTACCTAAGCATCAGATTCCAATGAACCGAAAGAATGAAACCTTTCTTTTAAGTTTGGTTGGAGTTCATGCAATTACATTTTGTAAAATGTTACAGGCTCCCATTTATTTAACCTAACAAGAGATTGTTGCAACTCACAATGATGTTAGTTCAGTTAGGCCTCCAATGTCACCTCCAAGTTTACCTATCAGGCCCATACTTGATAATCTCCTAAAGAGGTTGCAGACATATAAAATGGTGAGAAAAAAACAGCAAAAAGAAGAAAGAAACCAAGTAAAACTAAAAGGAAGAGAAATGCTGGAAACAGTTGATGATAAATAATAGATATTTACAGTGCAGTTACTCTTGAATTGTAGCAAGTCACGCCTTCCCATGGAGCTCCACAGGGATCATTTGATGTTTCCCAGCTTGGTGGTGTATTTTGCCATTCGCTTTTCAGGGATTCCAGCGCCACAGCTGCACCAACAACACGCCAAAGCTCATTAATTTTGAAAGGATCAGAAAGATGGTTTTATAAGGAGCCAACTGCTCAAACTCTTTTTTTTTCAACTTACACATCGACTATTGTCACACCACAGTCACGAGACAAACTACTAACAATACTATATTTGGTTGCGAATGAAATTTGTATGATATTAAATCTTAAATAGTGACCATGATGACTTGAACTCATTTCTTTGAAATCCTTTACAATTTATATTGGCTCTTATTGACCACTAAACCAATCCAAAGTGGTTAATTAAGGTTAGTTTTTTAGTACAAACTAAGTGCTCAACTTTTATATTTATTTCTTGTCTAAATTTTAAAATTTGTTTCTCAACTTTTATATTTATCTCGGTCTTGACAATTTTTTCTTAAAAAAAACAAGAAACCATGTATTTAAAACTTAAAAGAAACACAAAAAGAAAACAATATTGGGGGCGGGTCTGGAAATTGGTTCTGTAATATTAATATCATAATAACTTTAACATAAATAATAGAGAAAAAATAAATAAATTTATCTCTAAAGTTATCAAGTTGTATCAATTTTGACTTTAAACTTTTAATTTCATCAAATTGAAATTTGAATTTAAATAAGTGTTATAGTTTTAACCTCAAACTTGAAAAATTAATGCAATTTTTATCTTCCGATAAGTTTTACTCAAAATATCATTAAAAAAAGTTTTCTCAGTGTTCAGTGATTTATAAAACATATATAAGGAACAAAATTGATAGAATTACAAAGAAAAATAAAATTAGAGCTTTTTTTTTTGTTGAAAAATATGTGGGTTTTAACAAAATTATTCAATGGTTAATTGGTGCATTAATAACTTATTTTTGTACAACAATTTGTTTTTATTAAAATTAGTGAGTTTACGAACGCTAACATATTGATTTTTGTTAAAATTAATTGGTGAATTAGCAAAAATTGAATAGAGAGTTAAAATTGCAAGTCTAGAGTTCAATTCAATGAAATTAAAAATTTATGGTAAAAATAGATACAACTTAACAATTAAATTAGTTTAGAAGTATAAATTGATTTTTCTCCTAAATGTTAAGGTTATTCATTTTTAAATTTAATGCCATGATCAATAGATCACTTAACAAGCCCTTAATGTAGGATATATATAAATAAAAATATTTAAAAGAACAGAGATGAAGATAAAATATCACAGATCAAAATATTATTTAAACCAAAAATCAATTCAACAATTTCAGAAAAATTAGAATATGATCAGCAGCCATTCTTCTTCTCCTACACAAATATCGAGATCCAGTATTAAAAAAAAGATCGATTCAAAATCTTGTCTTTTCCCTTTCTTTTCGTCTTCAAGTATTAACGCCATTGCCAGACATGAAAAATGGCGGCAGATTGAGAAAACAAAAGAAACAGCGCAGGATAAAGGAGCTAGGTTAAAGGGAAAGAAGAAACTCACAATCGTTGGGATCAGTATAGGAACCGACCGCGTGGATTCCAGCGCAGAAGAGAGCCAAAATTAGCAACATCGCCACAGTTTCTGGCCTTCTCTAATCCACGAAACTCAAGTAAGTTCTTCTGCAACTCTTTAAGCGCTCGATTTTTATACCTAGAAGGATCCGACCTCCATATTTTTGCTCATTCGTTCTTCTTCTTCTTCTTCTTCACTAGCAGTACCAGCAGCGCGGCTGTGTCGACCTAGTCTTGAATCTTTAAACAGATTTGTGGATATTTTTTGCTTTTTGCTTTTTTCTTTTTGCTTCTGGTGAATGATGTCGCTTGTCTTAAAAGCCAATCCAACGATCCGACACCAAAAAAAGACGTAATGCTCATCATACCTGGCCCTGCTTTCTTCATCTCTCCTCCAAATTATGAAGTCCACATCAGTGATTGGGAAAATAAATTAATCGAAAGAGAAATTGACCTTTTCCTTGGCCATCCATGGGGACAACTTGACAATGGAGATGCTACTCGATCAACATAAATAACAAATAAGGGAATATGAAGCGAGCGAGGCGATTCCATTGCATCTCTTTTTCTTTTTTTGAAGAAAATTTAATCACTATTGAATGCAGGCAGGTCGATGTAATTATCACTGATTTGTTAATCAACCAATTCAATGCTCACAGCTGGATGTTAGGTAGAAGCTGCCCCCACCAATTCATTTAGTCAAATCTTCGATTTCAATTTCTTAGTGTCGTTTGTAGGGTTTCAAACGGCTTATTGAAGAAAAATAGTGTTTTTTTTTTTTAATTAACAGAGATCGATTAAAATTTGACTTAATTATACAAAATATCCATATATTTTGTAACTTATTTTAAAAACATCTTTATTCTTTCAAAAATTTTAATCTTACTTTTTATCTTTGTTAAATGTTTTAAAAAATAACCCTAAAAAAAGTTAGATATTTAACAAAAAGTTAACGTGTTTACTAACATATAAATTGCATGGATACAAAATGTTTTATGTGGGACAAGTTAAAAAGTACAGTATTTTAGGATTGATTTGAAGCTTTCAAACACAATAAATGTTTTTAAGAAA
>JAOANK020000046.1:244301-254841 GCA_026257165.2 Telfairia occidentalis | reverse complement strand
AAAATTAGTCGAAAGAAAACCATGAATCCACCACCTCCATCTTTTTCCAGTGTCTTTTAGCTCCACGACAGATTCTAAGATACTATTTTTTTTTTGTAAGAAACAATTTCATTGATGTACAAAATTACAAAAAAGAAGGATAAACGCAAAGAAGACCAAAGGAGTTAAAAAAGATTTCTCCAATTGGCATATAGAGAAGTAAAGTGAATGGAACAAAAAGTATCGAAGGAGAAGGTTCTTTTGTTTCTTTCCAACCAGAGAGACCAAAAAAAAAGCTCGAGTGAGATGCCTCCAAATTCTAGATACTATCAATCAATCTACTTTATCCTAGGCCTTCTCGAAGTCAATTTTAATGATGTAGCCAATGTCTTTTTCACTAAATGTTCATCCACACTTTCTGCAACTAATAGAATGGTATCTAAAATCAACCTACCTTCTACAAAAGCTATCTAAGAGGCATCAATGGTACAGGAGAGTTTTCCTCAATCTTTTGGGTACCACTTTCAATAATTTTATGCAGAAATGAGACTAGGTTAACAGGCTCGAAATTATTCACTTTTTTTAATAAGGAACTGCACTCTCATCGAGAACAAAAATAAAAGAATACAAGGTATACAACAAGACGGTTCACAAAAAAGGAATCAAGATAAAACAAAATCAAGTTCCAATCAAGTAGAATAAAACCTAAAGAGTAATTACATAAATCCTTGTACACCAAGGCCCAATGAGAGGCCTAAAACCTAACAAGGGACCAAGGTTCCTCCCAAGAACTCTCAATCCCTTTTGTCCCCGACGGGTAGTCCCATTGGCTAAGGGTTGCAGTTTCTGAGTAAAATCTACCCACGAATCACAGTTTCAAATGTTTGGGTGAGCTTAATAAGAAAAATCCTCGATGTTTCCAATGTCTAGGCCTTGAGTGAGCGCAGACTTTTTAGAAGAAAAGAAAACCTCTCGATTTCTCTAAAAATTCATTGTTTCTCACAAACCAAAGACTCCATAAAACTGCACAAAAATGGGCCAGCCAAAGAAATCGACCCTTATCACAAAAGGGCGAATGAAGAAGAGCCTCCACCATAGATCTGCAACCTCTAGATTGAGCTAAATGAACCCGAAAAGTTTTGAAAAAACACTGTCATACTGAGGAAGCAAACTATTGATGCTTCTTTTTAAGATCCCATTTTTGAAATACAATTGAAATGCCTTGAATAATTTACCTTTAATTTGAACAAGAAACGAAAATTTTCATTCAATAAATGAAAAGAGACGAATGCTCAAAGGATACAAACTCCATGAAGGAGTGAAAAAATAAAATAAACAAAAAGATAAAAAGCATAAAAGACTAAACATTAAAAGGAAGATATAAAAGATACTAATCCATACAAACATCATTCATTGAATAATTCGTAACGAGTTTGAAAAGAGAACATCATTGTAAGGCTTTAAGTTTTACTGAAGTGAAACAAACAGACCCCTGTAGTTGCTTGCTCTAAAAAACTCTATGATTTCGTTCCATCCATATTTCAGAAAGTATTGTTTTTACCTCCTAGGGGAAAAAGATGGGCCAAGAAAGATGGGCAGAACATTACATTTGGAAGAATCAGCAAATACCCAATTCATGTTGAGAATATGAAAAAACTGATGCCATATATCCAACGCAAAAGAGCAGTCAAAGAATACGTGGTCCTGATCTTCCAAGATTGCCATACATAATAAACAAACTCAAGGCAGCAGTGAAAAATGAGGAGACTTTCTTTGCAAAACTTCCTCTGTGTTTAATTCGCTATTTAGCATAATCCAGATAAGTATGCTTTTAAATTTCCAAATAATTGAGAATAAATCCTTGGGCATTGGAGTAGAAGCCAAGAGTCTAGAAAGAGATTTGACCAAGAACATACTAGAAGAAGCCAATCTCCATTTCCTTGCATCTTCATGATTATTTAGAAAAACAACATTCAAATCAGCAGTAAGAGAGCTCAACTCAACTATTTCTTCATCTTTAATAAATCTCCTGAAAGTGATGTTCCAAGAAGAGGAAGAAGAATACCAAAGTTCTGAAATAGGACCATTTGGAAGAGTATATAATTTGAAAATAATTCACCTTTAATAGTGTTCCAATCTTTTCTTAAAAATATGCACTTTAGTAGCATTCCAATCTTTTTTTAAAAATATTCTACATTATCTGCTCCAGGAGATCAAACTATCTTTTTTGCAACACATGTAAATGAAAGAAAAAACAAAAACTCAATGACTAAAAGAAAGGAAGGTAAATTCTAAGTTGTTCATGGATGGGCCTCCTAGAAAAAAGCCTATGCACGCAGCACGTGTTTAGCTATCCTATCAATTCTATCCTCATTAGCCTTTCTTTAGGGTTTGGAGCAGCTTACCCACCAACTGAAATATGTGGCAGCTTAGGTATTGGCTTCCAAGGGTTCGCATATGAAGGATTTCACGTTACTAAAGGGGTTTGATGGAATTAAGAGGAATTTTTTTTTAAGATAAGTCCTACCAGAGTTTTGCAACTCCTTTGGATTGAGGTTGATTTCTCTCTTTTTATAATTTTATATCATTGACGAAATTGTTTCCTGTAAAAAAAAATTTCTCGGAGCCTCAAGCTCTTGGTCAGTTTGTTCCGGCTAAGGATCTCTCATCTCCCTTTCATAGATTATATTGAAAGTGGCTATGGCTTCACTAACAAAAGGCGGGTCTAGAAAGAGTAATAGAGATGGAGGAAATCCTTCATAGGCCATAAAATACAAAAATTGCCCACTTCCATTTGCATAACCGGGACAAAAAGAAGATGAAGCAAATGAGTTTGTGCAAATTTCAATCAGGAAAAAAAGATCGTACCAGTCATGACATATTCAGGTGCAGCATAACCATAAGTACCCATTACTCGAGTTGAAACATGCGTCTCATCACCTTGGGGTCCAGCTTTTGCAAGCCCAAAATCAGAAAGCTTGGCTGTGTAGTCCTGCAGAATAGTCAGCCAGGTGGAGGCAAATGAGAAGAAATATCCTCTTATCAACAAGCTTGGAAAAAAAAAAACCATGTTGGTGCACAATAAACTTCACATACAGAGTCCAACAGTATGTTAGAGGTTTTAAAATCCCGATAGATAACGGGCCTTTCAGCATTATGAAGGAAAGCAAGTCCCTTGGCCGCTCCAAGAGCTATCATCATTCTTCTTGCCCATGGCAATGGAACAGTTGTCTCTGTGTCCCCACAGGAACAATCGTGTAAAATTTAGAAGAATAATAAATCAAAGTCAAATTAATTAAGTCCTATAATATCTGAAATAATCGCCAGTAGCACAAATTATACTTTAAAAGTTACAATTCAAAATGCAAATAAATTAATCCTTTTTCTTACCAATAGCACAGTGCAATAAAATTTTGGACTAAAGCTGGTGGACTTGAGCATGGGAAGAAAAAGTAATTAGCTGAAATTTTTTTCTTGTGACACGAGACATGAAAAAGATCAACCAAGAAAAAATGATGTGAAAATCATAAGTCTGAAAGTCAATAAAATGCAGAAACCTCACTAAGAAATAAGACCACCAATCTTTTGAGATCGAAAAACAAGGAAAATTTGAAGATAATTCAGGGACCCATACAAATACTAGAAACGAATTCTCGCCAAATTGCAACGAAATCTTATATTATCACCTTACAAAGTCTACTGCTCCTTTCCTTGCAAATGCATCATAAGAATTATTAAAAACAGACACCAAAAATAATTTCCCTTTTTTTCTTTCTTTTATTTATCGTTGCTTTTGGAACTCAAAAGCCTCCATGAGTGGTTGAAACTCCAGCGTAAGAGTTAAAACCAAACCAATTCCATCAATATGCAGCTTGTCAAACAGGAAAAGTCTATTTCCGTAAACTCTCTTCAGGGATGGAAGGATCCTACTCTTTGATATTAAGATTGAAGATGAATTCATGAGCATTTTTTCAATCTCATTACACCAAAATAGAGGATGGACATTTTCGCCCACTTAATCTGCATTGGAATCCCATTTCAGCTGCCCGAGGTCAAATGTCAAGGATTATTTTTCTTTAGCAAAAACACTAAGCGTGATTAACTATTCGGGCTTGAACTTTATTTAAAAGGCACCAAGACATTAATGATTTCACTAGGAATGTCCTCAAGCAATTGTTGGAACACCCATAAACCTAATCTATTGAGAGTGGTCCATTATTTTCATTAAAGTACAATGTCATCAATGTTAGTCTCAATGAGACTTATGTTCCTTTCGTATCAAAGAAATCTAATGCTAGAACAGTTAATAAAACCAAACTAATTAGCCAAAATCATTGGAAAGGTTCTCTTCGAAAGGTTAAAAAGGTCCTCCCTTCTACCATAATTAAATTTCAATCCACTACTGTTATGAATGTGATAGAATCCAAATAGAACTAGAATTATATTGAAAGATAAAAGATGAAGAACTACGAGATAACCCAAGCATTCGAGACACTTGAAAATATGAGAGTTTTTCTAATATTGAAGCGTGTTAGAGAGTGAGTCTCTCTCCTTTGGAAATATGAGAATTCTTCCAAGATTGAAGCATTTTGCTTACTTTCTCAATCATTGGTTAACAAAAGGAAAAGCAGCAAAATTTTTCATTGAGAGATAAACCAAGATACATGCTAGATTGCTAGGCCATGATCCCACTTTACCATCAAACTTATTTGCTAGAGCTTCAACTTTATAAGAGGTCATATTTAGACCAAAAAATCCTGATTCTGGGTGATTGACATCGGGCTTGGATGCTTCCTTGAAAAGATGCACAATATTAAACAAATTTGGGAGATCTCGATCATTTTTTGTAGAGAAAAGGATTGTCTTCTGCGAATTGTAGGTGATGGATATCAATCTTGTTTCTTCCCAAAGGTTTCTATCAGTCGCATGTGACAAGAGTCTACACAAGCAAACAACAATCAAGATGAAGAGAAAAGGTGAAAGGGGGCACCTTAACGAAGATCTCTAGAAGCAATAATCTTATCTCTAGGCCGACCATTTATGATGATGGAAAAATTTGATGATGAAGTGCATCTTATAATCCATTTTCTCCCCCTTTGCCCAAAGCCCTTGGCCACAAGGATCACTTCAAGAAAATCTCAATTAACTTGGTCGAAGGCTTTTTCAATATCTAACTTGATAACAACTTTTTTTGTTCCTTTTCAATTCGTCAATGAGTTCATGAGCAATAAAGGAAACATCTAGAATTTTTCAACGGGCCACAAATGCGAATTGACACTCTGTAATTGTGTAAAGGAGTTTCTTTAATCTCTCTAATAGGATTCTAGCAATGATCTTATACATATAAGAGATGAGGCTAATAGGACAAAAAGTTCCCGCTAATCAAGCCAACCTTCTTTGGCATGAGGCAAATGTATGTTGCATTCAAGCTAACATTTATAATTCTGTTCTAGAAAAAATCTTGGAACACCCTAATCCAAACCTCCTCTTTAAAGAATTCCTTTTCCCACTCTAAGTTCTGTTGAGTGTGAACAGGTCCCAATTTAAGGGATGAGGAACAAACTTGCAGCCCCCCTTTTCTGTACATAATTTCTCAAAGAAATCGATGAATTCTTCCTTTCTTTCTCTAACAAAAGGCTTTTTCCCTCCCTATATAGGATCTCAGAATTATGTTTTTCTTCTCCTGGCAGCCACAATTTTATGGAAAAAACAAGAGTTATTATCTCCTTTAGTCATCATTTCAATTCGCACCTTCGTCTCCAAGGAGACTCTTCTTTTGCTGCCAAATTGTGCTAGGCTTTTAAGGAGCTTCTTTATGGGCCTTGTACGGTAAGTAGGTCTATTGATTCTTCCATTGAGTCTAAAATAAAGAGCTCTAAAAGGAGATAGTTCTTTGAGAATCAATGCAACAAAACATCTTCTTGTTTCATACTTTGATAATTCACTTCAGACTCGTTAAGTTTTAAATAATCCTCTCGATAGGGTATTGAGCCCCCAATATTCAACCAAGAGGAAAAATATATGGTGTTGCAACCACATTCTCAAATAGAAAAGGAGAAGGGCCCAACTATCGAAGCCAAAAGATACTTGAATAGAATAGTAGTGTGATGTTGTGGTTTCAAGCCTTTTAACTAACATATTGGGGAATTTGGAGAGGAAACCCCCCGTTGATAGAAATTTGTCCAAAAGAGTGAGCGTAGGAAAATTTTGAAACTTGACCATGTATACAACCATTTGTGAGAGGGATATCAAAGAGAGATACTTGTTTAATAAAGGAATTAAAGCTTTTCAACTATGTGTAGGTCTTCAATATACTTTTTACTAGACCATCTGATAGTGTGGAAATCATGCCCAAAAGTCAAATTTTCCACACAAAGATAGTATAGATCATTAAGTTCCGCCCAAAAATGAGATTTATCCTTTGTTATAGAAGGGCCATAAGCACCTGAAAGCTAAAACTTATAATCATCAGCAAGAGAGATGAGGAGAGATGAGAAATAGGCACTTTTAGTAATGCAGATATGTTGATAGATGGATTATTCCACATAATAATGATTCCACCAAATGAACCCATTGATTCCACGACTGGGGCTGTCCAAGCAACTTTGTGAGAGGTCCATAATAATTTGATGAAAAGCATATTAATTGATGCCACCTTAGTTTCTTGGAGAATGACAGTACTAGGATTATGCTTGAGGGTGGGGTTTTTGATGAGAAATCATTTATCTATCGAGCCCAAACCTTTCACATTCTAGGAAATAATAATCATGAATTGTTAATCGCTGCACCATTGATTTTTTAAGATGAGGATTTATCATAATTGATTGTTGTTACAAGACTAGATAGCTTCCAAATTCCTTGATCTTGCTTCCTTAAAGATTTTTTCAGCCTTGTTATATTCGATGGTAGAGGCAAAATTCCCAATCCTGTGGTCTTTTAACTAGGGACCACTAATTACAAGTAAACATAGGGGTGGATAGATGGATCAAAAGGAATACGACCTGTCGATCCGGACACACTATTTCCAAAGGTAGTTCCCTTGAAAGCTCCATGTGTTTTCGATACTATATCCCAAGTCTTCTTCAATTCTTTGATCCTGATAACATTCTGTGGCGTGAAAGAGCAGATTTGCTACCAGCTTATCCATTCAAATTGACTCATCTTTCCTCTCATCCATAGCTTGCCTACCTGAATCAAAAAAGCTATTGACTATGCCTAAACTTGCCATAAACATTAAACAAAAAACACCTAAACACTCCACTAATCCCCACCTGAATCAGGGATAGCAAAGAATATCACTTTTTAAGAAACTTACCTCCCTGCCTGAAAAGAGGAAAAACCGATACCAAAGAGAGAGAAGGGTCTTATTATGAACCTTTGGAAAGTTCTCTTTAGGTTTTCCCTTCCTTTCTAAATTTATGAAATGATGTCTGGGAGATGGCTCAAATAATAACTTTTGGGAAGATTGTTGGCTAGGCAATAGTCCACTTTGTATTATGTTCCGTAAATTATACCATCTCTCCTCTTTGAGATTACGCTAAGTGGCTTTTTCATTCCTTCCTAAGGTAACTCTTCATCATTTAACTTCAATATTCACTATCCTTCGTTATATTGGAAGAGATGATAATTGTTCATGTTTTACTTTCTTTGTTGGATGGTTTCCATGATGTTAGTCCAGGGGAGAAGATATTCATTTCTGATCTCCCAATCCTTCTAAGGGGTTTATTTCCAGCTCTTTCTTTCTCCTTTTGTGTGATTCCAACACCCCTACATACCCTTTCTTCTCATTATGGAAAGTTAAAATTTCTAAGAAGTCCAACTCTTTGTTTTTCATGTCTTGCATTGGAGAGTAAACACTTGGACTATCTCTAAAGGCATTCTCACTGTTTGAAAAAGTGTGAGGTGCACTAAAGCACAATAGTCCTTTGAGACTTAAATGCAGTTCTTTTATAAGATGCCCAATAAAAAAATGTAAAATAAGCATTTTATATATGAAAACAAATAGTATTATAAATACAAAGATAATAAAAAGTTTTAAGAAATTTCAGCTTTTATTAGAGGTTGTAGAGAAAAATTAATATTTTTTAAGAATATTTCTTAGTTTCTTCCTAAAACATTATAAAAGTGAATATTTTTTAAGCCCATCTAGGTGCGCTTTTCAAAACAGTGGGTATTTTTTCTAGTGTTGGTGCTGGAGGAGGTTTTGTTGCACCCATCGTTTTGCAAGAAGGGTTGTATCCTTTGGCATGCTGGTACTTTTATTGCTTTATAGGGCATTTGACCTGAGAGATTTGATCTCAATCCAACTTCAATGCTTCTCTTTTGGCATCTACTTCTAAGGATTTTTATAATTATCCTTTGTCTTGTTCTTTTGAATTGGAGACCTTTTAATATAGTTAGTTAACATTTTGGTTTGACTCCTTTTGTTGGGTAGTTTCTTTGTAAACCCTTTTGTATTTTCTCATGTTTCTCAATGAAAACTTGACTTCTCATAAAAAGAAAAAAAAAAAATAGGAGGATCCATCCATATACAAAGCTTGTCAATTAAAAATTTTAGATGGAGAGTGAAATGAGATATAGCATATGTTGACAATGAGAACTAGTTTTTCATCCATCCCCTTCAGTTGCTTTAATTTTCTTCCCAGACACAATTTTTCTCCTAATCCTACATCAAAATTATGTCATATTGCAAACACAAAAATAGTGCACGTAATACAAATACTAGGTCAAAAAGAATCAAATGAATAGCTAAATTAAGATAGTGAGGTTATATAGAGTCAGGTCTATCGTATTGCTAATGAATCCTTCACCTAAAGATCTACGAAACAACCAGGAAAAAGAAAAGATTCCTGGTGGGAGTGGCTTCTGTCATGCATCCTCCGTGCTAAGAATAAACAATGATGCATTCAAGGAAACTGGAACAGAAGTCAAGAAATTAAATAATAATACTAATATTTTTATTTTATTTTTTTAAAGTACTGCACTGCATCTTCCAATTATGTGGGTGTTGTAAGTTGAAGTGGGGGCCGAGACCACACGTTCAATTTAAGATGAAGCATGCTTCATGCTTTAGTCAAGAAATCTCTAATCATCCACATTAACCGATTTCATCTACTGCTAAGTAAGCCCACAGAATTGAATATAGTTAGAGCCTCGTCAATGCTAAGAGAAATGCAATAGAAATTTTCTAATAGAGGCCGAAAGTAAAAGCATTATTGATCAGCAGGAAGTAAACAAGAGGAACGGCTAGATGAGCGTGTACTTCGAAAGAGGTGGTTTTCAAGGCTTCCTCGAAACATGAACTCATAGACAAGTAATCTATGATCGTCCTCGCAGCAGTAACCAATCAACTTCACAAGGTTTGGATGTCTTAGCTGACCAAGAAAGTTGACTTCTGTCTGCAATAAAGCAACAAGGAGAATGAAATTCCAAAAAGAGAAAAGGGACTTAGAAACATGACTTTTACGGTGACGTGAGAGAAGAGACATACAAGCCATTCTCGGTGGCCCTGGAGGCCTTCCTTATTGAGAACCTTGACAGCGACAGGAAGAGATTTGAGGCCAACCCTGACGTTCTCGTCAATGTAGCCTTTATAAACAGTTCCAAAACCGCCCTCCCCGAGAATGTAATCAGAGCGGAAACTCTTGGTGATCGTTTCCAGTTCGTATAACGTGAAGGCTATAACATGGGTGTAAAGCACCGAATTCTTTCTGAAGTCCTCAAGGTTGCGAGGGGTCGAAGGATCGCTTAGATCTGATATGGACCGATTATGAATGTGCCTTTTATCCGTAGCATTGTTGCTGGCGCTTTTCACATCCAAGGAAGACGATATATTATGCAGCTGTTGAACTGTATAAGAATGGAAGCTACCATAATTGAGTTCAGAATTGCAGCAGAATCGTCCCCATTTAAAAAGACATTGAGCATTTGACAAACTAAACCAAAAGCGTGCATACAGATAATAATCACGTTGCTGAAGAACAGATAAAGTAAAAAAGAGAAAATGAGATTGAAACTTAGAAGAAGAACACCAATAGAGAAGAAAAAGCCCTAGATCTGGGTCTTTTGAAGAAGAGACGATAATTCATGAAGCGCAAAAGATACCTTGAGCATTGGAAACAACTGCAGACTCTTCTCTAGTACCGCAGTTGCCCATCTCGATGCCACTTAGTTTGCTGTGGCTGAAATTTGTGATTGGGACTGTGATGGAGCAGTGATGACGGCGGTGGGCTTGGCTGGTGGGCTGAGTAAGCGGACCAAAAAGCAATAAAGGGACAAATTACTGTTGCAATGGCGGTTGAAATTGTAGGAGTGACAGTGACAGTAGCAGTAACAGAGCTCGGGGGAGAGATGTAACTGTTCGCTTCAGAGTTTTATTCTCCAGAGATTGGTTTTTATCTTTTCTCTTTCCGGGTAACGATGCTCTTCTAAAAGACTACTTCTTGCTCTTGCTGCTCTAACACTTTTTTGCCTACGGCCCTCCCACTGTCTCGTTTTGGTCTGGGAAATAAACTGTAGGCGCGTCTTCCCATCCAATCAAAATTTATTACGACATTTTGCA
>JAOANK020000046.1:198049-208907 GCA_026257165.2 Telfairia occidentalis | reverse complement strand
GTGACTTTGTTCGTCTCATCTCCGACCTGCCATTGCATCACCTTTCTCTCGACGTTTTGCCCTCGATTATGACTGTAATTGATTCGTATCTCTTTTAATCGAAAACCCTAGTTTTGTTTCTTCTTTCCATACCTGGAGTCTGGAGACTGGAGTCAATTTTACATTTCTAGCTTCATTGGGAAACTTAACTCAATACTGATACTGGTTCTCTTCAGGCTTAATAACTCGATCTGATGATGAGGGGAAACCCAAGTATTTTTCTCTCTGTTTGTTTTATTCTCTGTGTCCCTTGTTTGGGTAGATTTGTAGTCGAGAAGAACAGCTTGAGGGTAACTTCCCCAGATTCCATCAAGGATGTTTATGAATGTGCGATTGGGAATTTTGGGGTTCCCGAGTATGGAGGTACTATGACTGGCATCGTACATTATCCTAAAGCCAATCAGAAGGCATGCAAGAGCTTCGATGATGTCGGTATCTCTTTCAAGTCCAAACCTGGAAGTCTCCCTACATTTGTTCTTGCCGATCGAGGAGGTTGACTTTATCGATATGTTTTCTATTATTTTCTCTCGATTTTATTTTCTATCTGATTCTTTAATTAATACGAACCATCTTACTTAAAAAAATTATGCGAATCATGAATATCTAATATGTTGATTTCTTCGGGTAGTTGAGTTTTCCAACTCTGTATGCGTGGTGGTGGGAGCTGAAATTCCGCACAATCAGGCTCTTCCTATGCTTGATCTGGTTCAAGCGAATTAGTGACTTAGTGTTATATAGATATAGGAGTTATTTAAAGCACTTTCGGTTCAGTTGTGCTCAACATACCTACCGCAACATTGGTTTTGCTTATCTTTAGGTTGTTGCTATTATATGTGCATGTGTCATTCAAGTTACTAATATCTCACATAAATGCCCAATTGGGGCACATAACATCATCAAGATTTCTTTGAACCGTTCGTTTCTTTGATAAGGCAATGGCGAAACTCAGGATACGAGTTCTGAATTTAATTCAAATTTTACTACCTCTTCTTTCCTGTCTTGCTGTTCAATATTTTCATTCTTTATCGAGGAATTTGTTGACCTTTGCTTTAGATTGTTACTTCACCCTGAAGGCGTGGAATGCTCAAAATGGTGGAGCTGCAGCAATTCTTGTTGCAGATGATAGACTCGAACCATTAATTACCATGGACTCTCCAGAAGAAGATAAGGCAGATGACAATTACCTAAAAAACATTACCATACCTGCTGCCCTTATTAGCAAAAGTTTGGGTGATGACATCAAGAAAGCTCTATCTAGTGGAGAGATGGTTAAAATTAATCTTGATTGGACAGAAGCTCTTCCACATCCTGATGATCGTGTGGAGTATGAGTTTTGGACAAATAGCAATGATGAGTGCGGGTCGAAGTGTGAGAGTCAGATTGAGTTTGTGAAAAACTTCAAAGGAGCTGCTCAGATGCTTGAGCAGAAAGGATACACTCAATTTACTCCCCATTATATAACTTGGTATTGCCCTGATGCTTTTACTCTGAGTAAACAATGCAAATCGCAATGCATCAATCATGGGAGATACTGTGCACCGGATCCTGAGCATGACTTCAGTAAAGGGTATGATGGAAAGGATGTAGCTGTTCAAAATCTACGCCAAATTTGTTTCTTTAAAGTTGCAAATGAATCTGGAAAACCTTGGCTTTGGTGGGACTATGTCACTGACTTTTCAATCCGTTGTCCCATGAAAGAGAACAAGTACAATGAGGAATGTGCCAATGAAGTTATTAGATCCCTTGGTAGGTTCACTATTGAATACTTTTTGGAATTAAACAAATTTTTACTCGGAGCTACCAAAATTTTTCTATCTTGATCATCTTCATCTCTTTGATCTATTCAATATACTCGGTGGTTGTGTTTGGTTGAATGTTACAACCCTGAGTCCAATCTCTAACGTTCTTACTCTGATTGAGTTGGCTATAAAGGAATGGATCTTAACAAGATAAAAGACTGCGTTGGAGATCCAGGGGCAGATGTGGAGAACCCAATTCTTAAAGCTGAACAGGATGCACAGGTGGAGTGTTAAATCCATGGTTCTTTTCCCCCTTAAACATTGTCTATCCTTGTGTCTTTCTTCATTTTTCCCCCTCTACTCGATGTTACACGTTTTGTCTTCAGATTGGTAGGGGCTCCCGTGGAGATGTTACCATATTGCCGACTCTTGTTATAAATAACAGACAGTATAGAGGTTTGAGTGAATTTCATCCTGTTTTCTTTGCCAATTTTGACCGAATGTTTTTGCAATGTTTATTCTTATTCATCCCGTTTCCTTGATTTAGGCAAGCTGGATAAAGGAGCAGTTCTGAAGGGCATTTGTTCTGGTTTTCAGGAGACGACAGAGCCTGCAATTTGTTTGACTGAAGGTCCTAACTGACTGTCCCCTCCCTATTGCATTCATTTTTGACCAAATAAAACGTTACAGGAAGCCACATGTTTAAATTTGTGTGGATTTTCTCAAATTATACCTGAATGTCAATGAACCTGTGCTAAATACATATTGCATTTATGTTTTACAAAATTCAACTCAATCAAGTCATGGGGAAGGTTGTTATTTCCTAATTTATCTTTTATTTGCAGATGTGGAAACAAACGAGTGTTTGACAAATAATGGTGGTTGCTGGCATGATAAGGATGCAAATATTTCTGCATGCAGGGTATTCCATTTTTAAAAAAATCTATTTGTATTTATTTTCTGGTAACTTTCTGTGCATACCAATGCATAAATATATTTAAAAAGTTTTATCTAATCCACATGCAACTTAGGACACATTTCGAGGACGAGTTTGTGAATGTCCTACTGTGCGAGGTGTGAAGTTTGTTGGTGATGGCTATACTCATTGTGAAGGTAAGTTATCCTGAGGCTATGCAATTCAAAATGAAGATGGAGCCATCAAAATTATTAAAGCTATTTTGCTTCATCAATTTATCATAACTAGTCATTGATAATTCCAACTTCGTAAAACTCGTGTCAATATGAGAGATGGATCTGTTAGCAGCCAATAGTAAAATATTCTTGGGATCGAAAGATTTGAGAGCAAAATTTAGATAAGGATTATCTGTGAGTTTGGTAAATTGAAATGCGCTTACCCTTTTTAGGTTGTACATGCACTTGCTTATTGATATTTGTTGAAACTCTACATTTTTTCATCCTTGCTCATACCATTTTTTTATAGATTTAAATTGGGGGGATATTTGAGGCAAATTTGCATAATAATACTAATGTACCACTTGATGTTACTTCCATGAAGGCTCTTTTGGATACCTTATTTTTTCCTTTTAAAAGGAGAAAGTCTTCACATGCTTTTTTATAATTTAATGTTCCTCTTGAATATTGAGGAAATATATCACGTAGGTTTCAAAAAAGAGTTTAAGCTCTTTCTTATTAAAACGGCCAATGAGAGTTTTTTAGCAGAATATATCATCTGGTAATCGAGCAAGAATCTTTTTTTTGCTAGACTTAAAGCTGGAATCAGAGTCAAGACACCTAGAACTAGAAGGGGTTGGAGTCAATCTTTTTCGTCTAGTTTGGATCAGGACTTAAGTTTGGTGGCTTGGTTGAAGGATGTTTTAGACTTTTAGTAGGAGCATCTTATACTCGGTGGAACTTTTTCAGTCTTCAGAAAATGAAGGACCTTTACTGCCAGGTTTCTTCTGCAGATTTTGCCAAATAGGAGGGATCATTTTGATCAGGTATCTTTTGATCCTTTTAAAGACAATATTGGAGAATTTCCTTTCCAAATTGAATTCTACCATCCCCTTGAAGGAGGCCCCTAATCTAGTCCAAACAGGAAATTCATTTTGAGGGGCAAGTTGATTTTGCCTTTGACATTCAAGGGTGGGGTTGGCTAGGAGGTTGAGAGTGTCGGATTCCTAGAATGTGATTTATCAAGGCTTAAATTTGAAATATGGCCTTCCTGTCCTTAAATCAGTTCATGCTAATGTGACATTAGTACTATACAAAAACAAGAGTCGAGCTTTGGAGCTGAGTTTACTTGGAAATAGCAATCTAAGATGATTCTTGGGTTGGTTAGGACTTTGGGCCCCTTAATTGAAGTGGAATGTTACAAGAAAATTTGTTCATGTGGTTGGATGAGGTTTCTTTATATCTCTCCAAATGTGTGATCAAGATAATATATCCCACATTGCGACATATTGTGGAGGCTTAGAGTTCGACGAAAATAACTTAGTTATCCCTCATCTGGCTCAAGATATTCAGGCTCTCATCCCATGGATGATTTTCTGCATGCAAATGGTTTCAATTTTTATATTTGATTTGAGGTTGTTAGGGCAAGTTGTAAGGAGAAATTGAAGGCAGATCTCAGTGGAAAATGTGACGTGTGAACTTTAATAATCCCCAACGCTGATCATATGGGCCAAGGTCCTTACTTTCCATTTCATAAGGCCATTGCTTGGCTATGAGTTACCGGAGTTTTATTCTCTTTTATCTTTCGTTAGGCAATTTGCCTAAACTCATCCACGAGGCATAAGTGCATTTGGCTTATTGAACTTTTGGGCTTTGTCTTATTAAATGTTTATTTGGTCAGTTACTTGCCTCTGGTCCCCCCCTTCTATTTTCACAAAGCTATGGAAAATTCTTCTTTTAAAGAAAGTAGAGTTTTTTGCTTGGTTTGTCTTACAGGAGGATTAATGCTGACTATATTATCTAGTGATCTTAATTAGTTGAACTATACTCAAGTTGGCTGGGTTGAAAGTTGGAATAATGATTTAAATCATTATTTTGGAGTTGTTCTTTTCCAGTGGTGATTTGGTGAAGTTTATTATGTGACATGACCAATATTTTAAAAAGCTTTTGAGTGTTATGCCTTGAGACTCGCCTAGAGACAATGCTATAACTTTTAGCCTCGAGACTTACGTCTTCTTTGGACCATAAGAGGCTTATGCCTCCATGAAAGTGCACTGAGGCTAGTCATTACGCCTTGTTCAATGATTAGAAGAATAAAATTAATTTTTCAAACTACAAAAATATAAAAAGGTTCCTTAATATATGGAATGCAGTTGTGACTATTCAATCTATTACTTCTTATCTAAAAAAAAGTTTATTCAATTTGTTACTACTTTTACTACTTTTACTACCTAGGCTTTAAAAGCATTGAAGATAAAAATTTATTGAATAAGTCAACTCTATTAGTGATAGTAGTAGTGAAGTTAGGCATGTTCTTTTAGAATTTTTATTTGATTAGCAATTGATAAAGGAGATTTTTTTTATGTTTTTTTAATTATTACATGTAGCAATACTTGATTACACAAATTTAGGATTTGTATATATTTTTATTAAAATTGAGGCTTACGCCTCATACTGCCTTGAACTTACGGTCGCTTCTTCAATAAGAAAAGCCTTGAGACGGCCTTTAGCCTTTTAAAACATTGGACATGACAATGAAGATTATCCTTAACCCCTGCCCCAAATTCTAGGATTGCAAAATAAGATTATTTTTGAGGGAGTAGAGGGCACTTGAGAGAATGTTTAGAATCTTCCCCATTGTAAAAATGACTCTTCATTTCTTTTGCCCAAATGGAAAAAAATCTGCCATATATGCCTTCTGATATTTTTTTTTTCTTAATTAATTACACAAGTGTCTGCCTGCTTAATTTTGACAGCTTCAGGAGCTTTACGCTGTGAAATAAATAATGGGGGTTGTTGGAAGGGCACTCAAGATGGGAGAACTTACTCTGCATGCTCCGTAAGTTTACCGGTCTTATGTTCCATATGATGCTCAGCATTTTCCTGAAGTAGAATAAAATGGACTAACTAGTATTATAACCAAAACTATGAATTTTTGATGGATTGGTCAGGATGACCACACAAAGGGCTGCAAGTGTCCTCCGGGATTTAAAGGTGACGGAGTCCACAAATGTGAAGGTAATCAATGCTGTTTTATTTTTTCAAAACCTTTATTTATTAATCATTTTTAGAGTAGATGAGGAATGGTTCAGCATTTGTTCAACTTGGATTGTTTTAACCTCTTGGTCCACCATGTCAAATGGGTTGTCAAAGATGGTGAGAGGCAATTAGTAATCGAAATTGGATAAATCTGGTTGTGGTTCTCTACTCTCTTCAGCTTTTTTCATAATGAAGCACGATAAATGTGAATCTTGTTTCGACGGACTAGCAAACAATATTGTATCTGTTTCCAATAACATGTTCATGGATTGAAAAGATGATATGATTCTTGTTAATTTTATGTGTTTCTGAAGTAGCTCACATGTTCTACATTGTTGTTTGTTTTGCTTGCCAGATGTGGATGAGTGCAAGGAGAAGTTAGCATGCCAGTGCCCAGAGTGCAAATGTCAGAATACATGGGGCAGCTATGAATGCAGTTGCAGAAATGGTTTATTGTATATGCATGAACATGATACATGTATAGGTATTATTGAAATGCCCTTTCACTCTGGTCATCTGATAATTATTCGTTCATGAACATAATACATGATATGCGTTTACTTGAAGGGTTTTTTCTTTTTTTTTTTTCGAGTGGTGTGAGTTTGCCCTGACACAGAACATTAGACTCTAGATCCATGCATGATATAGGATTTTCTGTTATGTGCGATCCTCTGGTTACTGGAGCTATCAGTTTCTCTATCCGTTTTAAGAACAATTTCACTCAAATTACTAGGTAGCATGGGGAATACTGTGACAAGCTGGAGCGTTGTAAAGATTATTATCCTTGTGTTGGCCATCACTGGGATCGCAGGATATGCAGTTTACAAATACAGGATCCGGGTAAAGTTATTTGATTGCATATTTGATGTACATATATTCCTGTTAACTCTTATAAAAAGAATATATTCCTGTTAAGAATTTAGTGAGGTGTATGAACACCATCTACTGATGCTAGAAAATCACAGTAAGGAGTGTATATTTATGTTAATGCCAACTTTTTTTATTATTATTTGGTGACGTTCATATTTTCATTTAAAAAACTGCAGAGATATATGGATTCGGAGATACGGGCTATCATGGCTCAATATATGCCCTTGGACAATCAAGGAGAGATTCCTAATCACGTTGCCCGTGGGGGCATATGATATAATAGTGACTTCATTGGAAGATTCAGCTTTTGGACAATTGTGGAGCCGACTACTTGATGAAACTTGTGAGGTTTGAAGCTGATGGTAAGATAGTTGTAAATTATATGTAGCTAAGCTAGCTGAGGTTTTTAGTTCTGTTTTGATATGGGAAATATTAGGGTTTTATCTGACCTTTCTTCCCTCCCACGCGTGAAAACACCTGTGATCCGAAAACAGAAGAGCCTGGAATGTATATTTATTTATGCCATACTTTTGAGCATCTCGCCGTACATACTTCTTTCATTTATCATTTGGCATATACCGATACTGATATGGAAAATAATGAATAATAGTATGAATTTTTTTTTTCATAATACAGGAGAAATAGATTTTCGATTGCTTGGTCTTAGGCCCAGTAATCAACTATGTTGAGCTGTGTTTGGATATCTTAAACTGACTCAATGAAAGCCAAGTCGTCCATAAAACTTTTACAAAGCTTTGATATGTTCCGTATATGCGACTATTTCTAGATGTAAAAATGAAACATAGAAAATAACTTTTTTTTTTCTTATGAATTCAACTAAATGCTTAAAATTAAACCCCAGTAGAAATAAGTTGGTTGTTGGATGAAAATCAATGGATGTTCGGTTAAACACAATTTTATCTTGGCTTGCGGTGCATTGGGGAGTCATTTATATTTACTTGGGAAGCAAGATAAGATCCACAAATTCCATGTCCAATTTTGTAAAAGAAGCGCCATGTACTGTGTCATGTGCAATAGTAAGCTATGCTAGTGTAGTGGGTTAAAACATAGTTCTTCGATCAAAATGTTGTGGGTTCGGATCTCTATTTTCATATTTTTTAACTAAAAAAACCCAAAATAAGACCATTTGAACTTCCCTGAACTTTTAGATTTGTTTCATTTTAGTCACTAAACTTTCAAAATGTCTGCCTTAGTCTTTGAAATTTTTCCCAACGCCTCTAAGTCAGAATCCATGCTAGAAGTGATGCATGAGCCCATCGCTCGATTGCCGACCAGTAGTAGGGTTCTTTTGGCCCCCAAAGGCATGTGTCGTTGGTGAAGCTCTAGCGATGGATGAGTCGCGAGGGCCGCCTTGTAACATAATTCCCACCGAGCGATGAGTAGAATTCTTTGTAGACGACTTAAATACGCGACAGAGTATTGTAAGTGTCAGAGTGACCTTGCTGTCACGTTCCACTAAGATTTAGCCCTTCGTCGCTCCGATTCGTCTTTAAAAAAAAAAGGGTAAACGACATGTCATTTTCTCAAAGGCAACATAAGTTAAAAAATTACCAAACTTTATAAATAGAGAAAGCACTCTTCAAATGAAGGCAAAATTGGAATAATAATAAAAAAAATCTAATATAAATTTATTTGCCACATCTACAAATATACTAAAATTTTTTGCTAACCATTAAAAGTACCTAAAAAAAAAAAGCTAATAATATTAATATCAATAAATTAAAAATAATATCCCCCGGGTAGAGGGGAGGTGTGGAAAAAAGAGAAAATTAAAAACAAAAATAATATATATATATATATAAATAAGTGGGAGAGAAAGAGAGACCTTCGGATGGTGGTTGTTTATAAACAGTGCCAAAATCCAGCTTTGACGAAGTAAGCCTCAATGCGACTATACCAAGCCCTAGGTGCTTGCTTCGATCCATATAACGCCTTCTTCAGCCAATATACCTTTCCTTCATTACTCGGTTGCACATAGCCAGAAGGTTGATCTATAAAGACTTCTTCATCCAAGTTTTCATGTAAAAAGGCTGATTTCACATCCATTTGAAGAATTTTCCAATTATCTTGTGCTGCCAATGCTACTACCACTCGAATAGTATCATGTCTTGCAACTAGAGCGAATACTTCCTTGTAATCAATGCCAAATTGTTGCTTGTACTCTTTTGCAACGAGACGAGCCTTGTACTTGTCTACTTTACCATCTTTATTCAGCTTTGTTTTGTAAACCCATTTAACACCAATGAACTTTTGTCCTTCAGGAAGTTCTGACAACTCCCAAGTATTATTTTTTTCAATTGACTTGATCTCTTCATTCATGGACTGTTGCCATTTTGGATCTTTAATAGCTTTTTCAAAGGTTAATGGATCACATTCTAATAATAAAGCATAATGGACGAGTGTATCATCTGAAAGATCACCACTAACCTCATAATCTTCCATCCATGCTGGTCTTCTTCTAACTCGTTGTGGTCTCGAACTTGTACCTTCAATTTAAGCACTAGTAACCTCAACTGGTTGTTGCACTTAATTTTCAGGTTGTAGTGACACAAACACGTTATTGGTAGTATCTTCAAAGCTCACAGGCATTGGCTGCTGCTCTGGAGTGTCTTCTGTCCAGTTGTGTTTACTTCATCGAAAAAAACATCACGACTAATCAAAATTGTACCTGTGACTGGATTAAACAACTTGTACGCCTTTGACTACTCACTGATTCCAAGAAAGATGCATTTTTGGCCTTTGTTATCCAGCTTCTTCCTCTTTTCATCGGGAGCATGTGCATATGCAATGCACCCAAACACTTTGAAGTGGTCAACTAATGGTTTGCGTCCATCCCTGGCTTCTTGAGGAGTCATGTTTTTTTACCGAAAATGTGGGGCTTCGATTCAAAACATGAATGCCCCAATTTACAGCTTCCGGCCAAAACTTCTTTGGAACTCTTCCATGTGCAATCATGCTTCGAACCATGTTGAGGATAGTATGATTCTTTCTTTCAGCAACACCATTTTGTTGAGGTGTGAAGGTTGCTGTTAGTTGGTGTCGAATTTCATGCTCATCACAAAAATTTGCAAATTCTTGTGACATATATTCTCTTCCACGTTCAGTTCGAAGAGTTTTAATTTTCTTCCCAACTTCATTTTCAACTGCCGCCTTAAAGTTTTTGTAAGTTGAGAATGCTTCTGACTTTTCCTGCAAGAAATAAATCCACATCTTTCTACAATAATCTTCAATGAAAGAAATATAATATTTATTCTTTTCATTTGATATTGGGTTTATTGGGCCACATATGTCGGAATGGATTAACTCTAAAGGTTTACACGCTCTCCATGGCTTGCCCTTTGGAAATTGCTCACGATATTGTTTGCCAACAACATAGTCTTCACATATTCTGGAGGGAGGATAAATTTGAGGATGGCCAACCACCATTTGCTTTTGAGAAAGGACTTGTAAACCCTTATAATTCAAATGGGTATATCGTAAATGCCAAAGCTATGTGGAGTCTTCTACTTCAACCTTGAAATATGTCTCCAAGCCTTATATTTTGAGTGGAAACAACCTGTTTGATGTCATTTCAACACGAGCAATTAATCCTCTCCTTGGATCATATATTTTTCAAGCACCTTCTTTGATGGTTGTTTCATATCCTTTCTCTTATAACTGCCCAACACTCAACAAATTGCTTTTCAAATCAAGAATATAGAACACATTTGATATAGTCTCAACATTGCTCTTTTTAGTCTTAATTTAGATATCACCTTTGCCCATGACATTTACTTTGAAGTGATCCCCAAAACTCACAGTAGAATGAAAATTTTCATCTAAATTATGAAAAAGAGACTTGTTACCACACAAATGATTGTTGCAGCCTGTCTCTATATACCATATGTTTGGTCCAAGTTCATCCTTAGAGTGAGACGCCATCAAAAGTGTTTCCTGCTCTCCCTTTTCATGGTTAAGGTTGACTGTGCATTCAGACTTGTAATGACCAAACTTATGGCAACGATAACATTGAATGTTGG
>JAOANK020000046.1:180918-197949 GCA_026257165.2 Telfairia occidentalis | reverse complement strand
AAGTTATCTTTTGAAATGAGAATGTTGCTTAAAAATGGTAAAATCGTCTCTTCAATAGATAACCTTGCATAAAAATTGCAAAATCATCTCTTCAAGAGACAACTTCAATTAAAACTACAATATTCTCAGAAATAGTTTAAAAACTACTATATTTTTTGTAAATAGTTTTTTAAACTATAATATTAAAAGTTTTGTATTTTGGTAAATATGACATACATTATATTTACTTTGTGTATATAATGTTAAATATAGCTCCAACTTTGTGATTAGTATTTTTACTTCTAATTATATACCTTTTTTTTGGTTAATATTTATTATGTATTTGTAAGATTTTTTTCTTAGTATGTGTTTGAATAACGATTCAAATCTAAACGCTAGTTTAGATTTTCTTTGAATTTTTCTTTATATGTTTAAATTTTTGTTTGGATTTTTTTTTTCTTAAATTACCCAATAGAAATGGTTCTATTTTTAAACGGGTCATTTTTCAAAATGGAAAATTATTTGAAGACCATTTTAAATGGTCACTACGATGTTATTCCCAAAACTTTAAGGGGTCCTTTTGGCTTAATGTCCAATGGGTGATGGGTGGTGCGAGCGTAACTGTGATTTTAAAGCCCTTTTCGGTCCATGGGATTGTGGTTTGGTATTGGTTTGACCAAAAACTGAATAAAAGCTGCTCCAACACGTTTGTAAACATGAAGCCTTGCTGGAGCTGAAAAAAGCTTTTAACGAGGCTGTCTCTTAACTACCGTTTTCATACAAATTCTAAAATTAATTTCCTATAATTTTCAAAATTAAGAAAAAAAGTAATTTATTCTTTAAAAAAAAAATAGTTAAATTTTTAATGGTAGTGTATAAAAAGATATATTGATAAATAATAAGTATGGTTCATAACATAATTTTTTTTTTTTTTGATTTCAATGTTTGTGGCAATGAGAGATCGAACCATCGACCTCTGCGATGATAGTACATGCATTTATCTACTGAGCTATGCTTGGATTGACATTCATAACATAATTTGATATAAATTCAATACGTTTATGATATTTCTTTCATAAGTCTAACAACTAACACGAGCATAACTCAATTGGTTGATAGATTTATTTTCAACTAAAAGGTTAGAGATTCAAATTTTCATCTTCACATATTGTTGAACTATCTCACAAATCTAAAAGTGTAAAATTGTCAGCTACATCGTGATGGCTCTAGCTCTGGTTATGTATTTGTTTCACTAATACTAACTTTTCTCTCTTTGGCAGACACACTAAAAGAGAACCCAGACACTATCATTGTTAATACAATAATTATTATTTTCTCCGACCAGCCTACACTTTTCTCTCTTAATACCATTACCATGACCAACTCTCACACAGAGTGTATTTAAAAATAAAAAAATAAAAAAAATAAATCTCACACAGAGTCTATTTAATGCTTCTTCCACCACCTTTTTTTCTCTCATAATCTCTCTAACTCTCCTTCGGAAGTCCAGAACCTCCCTTTTTCTTTCCTGTTTCATCTTCTTTTTTCTCATAATACTTACACTCGCATGGCGTTGGCATTGACATGTATGTTGTTTATGTGACTGTGAGTATAATAATACTATCCCTTGCTTTCTCTTCTTCAACAATTCTCACTCAACAGAGAAAAGAAAAAAAGTGGGATCCCCTGTGCTTGCTTTTTAGCTTTGTTCTCTTTGTCCCTCACAACCAATGCATTAGTTCTCTTTGACGAGATTTGATTTGCTTTTCTTTCCCCTCTTCTCAATTTCCTCTGCTTCTCATTTTCAAGTTTTTTGTGGATTGAATTTGTTTGACTCTTTTTCATGGAGAACTAGGAGAGAAGAGCCGATTGGGAAAAAAAAAATGCTTGTCAACTTATTCCTCATTCTTCTGTTAGCTTGTGCTTCTGTTTACTCTTTGGACACTGTTTTCAACGATGATGTTCTGGGGTTGATAGTTTTTAAAGCTGGCCTTCAAGATCCCATGGGGAAATTGGTGACATGGAATGAAGATGATGAAAATCCCTGTAATTGGTTTGGTGTTAAATGCAATCCTAAAACCAATAGGGTCTCGGAGCTTGTCCTTGATGGATTCTCATTGTCAGGACACATCGATCGTGGACTTTTGAGGTTACAATTTCTTCAAATACTCTCACTCGCCAACAACAACTTCACAGGCTTCATAAACTCTGCTATTTCTCATTTTGGAAATTTGCAAGTTATTGATTTGAGTGACAATAGTTTATCAGGACCCATTCCCCAAGAACTTTTTTTGCAATGTGGGTCTGTAAGAGTTATTTCATTAGCTAGAAACAACCTCACAGGAAATATTCCTCAATCCTTGAGCTCTTGTTTTTCTCTGGAGGTTGTTAACTTTTCATCCAACCACCTATCTGGGAAATTGCCTTCTGGGTTATGGTATTTGAGGGGGCTTCAGGCTTTGGATTTCTCAGACAACTTGCTTGAGGGGCAGATTCCTCCAGGAATTCAAAATTTATACGATTTGAGATTTGTTAACTTACAGAAGAATCGGTTTTCTGGAAAGCTTCCTGAGGATATTGGTGGCTGCTTGCTTTTAAAATCAATCGATTTTAGTGAGAATATCCTTTCTGGGGGTCTTCCAGAGTCGATGCAGATGCTCAGTTCTTGCACTTATCTGAATTTAAGAAGAAATTCTTTCATTGGTGAAGTCCCTCATTGGATTGGAGAACTTAAAAACCTTGAGACTTTGGATCTTTCTACCAATAACTTTTCTGGTCAGGTCCCAAGTTCGATAGGCAACCTCCAATTGTTGAAGAACTTCAATGTATCCATGAACTATTTTATAGGGAACTTGCCAGAATCCCTGGCAAATTGTAATAACCTTTTGAGTATTGATGTTAGTCATAATCATTTGACTGGCAATCTCCCTTCATGGATTTTTAGGACAAAAATCTCTTTTGAGGGGCTTCAAGTTTTGGATTTATCTTCAAATGTTTTCTCTGGTCACATTCCATTAAACGTTGGAGAACTAAGTAACTTGCAGTTTCTGAACATATCAAGAAACCATCTTGTGGGTTCTATTCCAGAGAGCATTGGTGAGCTAAAATCAGTATATGCTCTTGACTTCAGTGACAATCAATTAAATGGAAGCATTCCTGGTGAAATTGGAGGAGCGATCTCACTCAAGGAGTTGAAGCTGGAGAGAAACTTTCTCTCTGGCAAAATTCCAATCAAGATTGAAAAATGCTCGTTGTTAACATCACTGTAAGCAGTTTCTCTCTCTTTCTGCTTTGTGAGGAAGCCATTTCGAATCGCCCAGCTCGGTTCTAATATATTTACTTGTGTGTTGTGAATAATGCAGGATTCTGTCTCACAACAACCTCACAGGCCCAATTCCTGCTGCAGTTGCAAATCTCTCCAACCTTCAAAATGTGGACTTATCTTTCAACAAACTCTCTGGAAGCCTGCCTAAGGAACTCACTAATCTTTCCCACCTCCTCTCCTTTAATATCTCCCACAATCACCTTGAGGGAGAACTGCCTGTTGGGGGCTTCTTCAACACTATATCTCCATTGTCTATATCACATAACCCATCTCTTTGTGGTGCTATTGTGAATAGGTCCTGCCCCTCAGTTCATCCAAAACCTATAGTCCTAAACCCAAATTCTTCTGATACCAATGGCAGTTCCCCTTCCCACAAGCATCATCGTGAGATCATACTCAGTATATCTTCCATAATTGCTATTGGGGCAGCTTCTTTTATCTTACTTGGTGTAGTAGCTGTCACCATCCTCAATATCCGTGCACGATCCGCACAGGCTCGTTCTGCTGCTCTTGCATTATCTGCTGGGGAGGATTTCAGCTGCTCCCCCAAAACGAATCCAGACTATGGAAAGCTCGTCATGTTTTCTGGCGATGCAGAGTTTGTAGTTGGGGCTCAAGCATTGCTGAACAAGGACTGTGAACTTGGTCGAGGGGGGTTCGGAGTCGTTTACCGAACGGTGCTTCGAGATGGGTGTTTAGTTGCAATCAAGAAGCTAACTGTGACAAGCTTGATCAAGTCAAGAGAAGATTTTGAGAATGAAGTGAAGAAGTTGGGACAAATCAGGCATCACAATCTTGTGGCACTTGAAGGGTATTACTGGACAACCTCCTTGCAGCTCCTCATTTATGAATATGTTCCCAATGGAAGTTTGTATAAACATTTACATGATGGAACTGGCGACCATTGCTTGTCTTGGAAGCAGAGGTTCAAGATTGTTCTTGGGATGGCCAAAGGTTTGGCTTTTTTGCACCATAATAATATTATTCATTACAATTTGAAGTCAACCAATGTTTTGATAGACAGCTCTGGAAAACCAAAAGTGGGGGACTATGGCCTGGCAAGGTTGTTGCCAATGTTAGACCGTTGCGTATTAAGCAGTAAAATCCAAAGTGCTTTGGGATACATGGCTCCAGAGTTTGCCTGCAAAACAGTGACTATAACTGAAAAATGTGATGTGTATGGTTTTGGCATCTTGGTTTTGGAAGTGGTGACAGGAAAAAGACCTGTGGAGTACATGGAAGATGATGTTATAGTGTTATGTGATATGGTGAGGGCGGCTTTGGATGAAGGCACGGTGGAGCGGTGTGTCGACGAGAGGCTACGATCTAACTTCCGTGTCGAAGAGGCCATTCCTGTGATGAAATTGGGTTTGATATGTGCATCTCAGGTACCGTCGAACAGGCCGGACATGAATGAGGTTGTCAATATATTAGAGTTGATCCAATCTCCCTCTGAAGCTGATGAGGAGTTGGAATGAAACTAACAAGCAAAACAGATACTTGCAATTCCTCAGTGAAGTCTCGATTTGCTTTCACCAAAACAGAAAGAAAGAAAGAAAAAAAAAACTAAGAAATACATGGAGAATTGAATGCCCTTTTCCATTTCAATCTGTTTGATTTACATCATTTCATTTGAAATCTTGTTTGTATTTCTTTTATTCATTTTCTTAAAGCTCCACCATACCATATTCATTTCGTTACACAGTGTTTCCATAAATTATACTTCTTCAAACATGCTTATGAAATTATCTTTTGCCTAATTATCTCTTGTTTCCTATGCTATATTCTTAATAGCTTGCACTTTGCACCATTCCTAAATCTACCACAAGATGGGAATGCGTTGAAAGAATTGAATGCTTTTGCTTTAAACCTATTTGATTCCACAAAGAAAACAAGAATTAGTTTTGATTAAGAACAATACTTGGCTGCTTATTAGTGTACAAGGATCTTTCTATACACCACCATTAACAATTTGACAATTAGGAGCAGAATGTAGAAAAATAATTTTCTTTTCTTTTCTTCAAAAAGTTAAATAGCTGTCAAATTTTTAACGGTGGTGTGTAGGAAGATCCCAACGCATCAGTAAACAGCCAAGTATTGTTCTTCTAAATAAAGTGGTACGACACATGATGTTGGTGCAGGGGATGAGACAGAAAGAAAGAAACAAAAGTAGTCTTTTGCTTTATCTTGTGATTGAGATGGGCTTTAGACTATTATTTCTTGCAACTCTCACTGCATCGATTCTCATGATGAGAAATTTCCTAATACTACGAAAGTATGTACTCTCTTCATTCATTATTTGACACACCATCCAATGATTTATTATTTTATTCAATGGATCCCACAATATTCTTAAATGTTATAAAAGTGGCAAAAAAATCAATGGAAGTAGTAATTCTGAAGTACTAGAAATTTTCGCTCTTATGATGCTAATGATATAACCAACTCATTCTCACTCTTTCAAAGCAAAAGCTTCCTGAAGCAGTTTCCCACATCTCACAATGAATGTAAAGCCCTTTGCTTTGGCAGCCATGTTTAATAATTAAGACTTAGAGGTCAAGTTTTAGATAATTAAATGATTGAAGTGAACTGTGAACCCAATTCAAATGCCTTCAATATAATCAATACTCCCATTCTCATGCGGGTCCTTCTTACCACTTTCAAGCCTTTAAAATAGTGATGCTTTTTCCTTCTCAATATGATGCCATTTCTTTCTTACGTGGGGACCCATCTTTATTCCCCTTCCTTTATTTTACTTTATTTTGATTCCTTAATGCAGTGTCAATGAAAACTTTAATTTAATTAACAATATGAACTGTCAAACTGAGCATAGTTCAATTGATTAAAAACATATTTCTCTAAACAAAAGATCATAGGTTCAAATCCTCTCACCTCCACGTGTTGTTGAACTCACCCAAAAAAAAAAATCGTGTTAGGAGGTATTATGCATCATAATGGTAATACTTGGATCCAAGTTGAGTTTCAAAGGCGTAATTGCCAATGGCAGTAGCAGTAATATAAAAGAAATCATCCACAAATGGATGTGTAGAGGAGAAATGATAATACACTCCATAATTATTTACTTGGTTCTGAAGAAAACAGATTCTTTATTTAGAAAATAAGACTTATGAAAAAAAAAATGAATTAAAAAACACTTTTGGTCCCTGTTACTTTTAATAAAATAAGGATTTAGTCCTTAAATTCTAATTTATAATAATTTAATTTATATAGTTTCAAATTAGTAACAATTTAATACATGAACTTTAATATATAACAATTGAGTCTCTATATCTTTCATTTTGTAACAATTTCGTCTCAATTGTGAAAAATATTGTTAAAATTTAATGGATTTTTAACATATATATAGATCGATAAATTGATTACGGATCAAATATGTTTTATAAACCATAAAAATTACATCATTATATAATAAAAATTAATGTTTCATGGTAAGTACTAAATTGTTACCTACTAAAATTTAGGAACTAAATTATTATAAATTTGAAAGTACAAAAATTGAATCGTTACCTGCCAAAGTTCACTATTAAAGTTTTTAAAAGTACAAGAACTAAATTGTTACGTACTAAAATTTAGAAACTGAATCGTTATTTCAATGAAAGTAGAGGGACCAAAAGTATTTTTAAACACAAAAAAATCAAAACTTTGGAAGACAGCAGCAATGTAGGAAGGAAGCAATATTATGAAATCAGGCTTCTTCTCTGCTCTTTTGCTTCAATGAGAGACAACAAACGAATTGCACATTCAGTCCCGACATCCATCTAAAAGGAAGAACCACGCGAAGGCAAAATTCAGGCGCGACAATACATGAAGAAATGCTTCACAGTCATCAATACAAAAAATGTAATTCAGAAGCATCTGCTCCAAATTATTTCACAGATTAGAGAGAGAGAGAGAGAGAGCCTGTTCCACATTTTAAAAAAGATACGCATGCACATGAACATGTGTATTGTATTATTTACGGTTCTCTTCGCAAGGTTCTGTAATGGCAGACACCATCATGATTTTAAAGCGCACACCAAAATGTATATATTGTAAGGCTATCATAGAAAAAAAAAATTGGAACTGTAATCTTAAGAGTAAAAATTCAAAAAAGCATAAAATGACATGAATTCTACATCCCAAAAAATTGCATAGACAGGCTTTTTTACGGCTTCTTTCTGACTGAATATAAGCGAGAGCTACAAACTCTATAATCTATTCAGAAATGGGAGGAAGGTTTAATGAATAACCTCAGTGGTAACATTATGAGTATCACATTGTCCTTTCTGCCTTCCAGTGATCAAATTTTGTTGAGAGACCTGAAGTTTTGTTGTCTTCTGTGGCTGATTTTTAACTAAACATCCCAATCATTCTCCCACCCATCTTTGTTGGCCCTGGCAGTTAGGCCATTAGCTGAAATGCTTCCAATATGGGGCCCTCCTGGTGCTGGTGATTTCACAGCATTTTCTTCATCCCAGTCATCATCCCAACCCTGATCCCAACCATCAGCAGTTTCAACGTTCACAGCTGAAGAAGATTCTGGAAGTGACATTTCAAGCTCTTGATATGGGACGCCCCCTATATGTCTCCTCCTAAACCTGCAGCAAGCCCACGACCCCCCAAAGATTAGGACCGCAAGAATTAAGAAGTAAGCACCGTTTACTGGTGTTGCTAGCTGGTCAAATGAAGGGAGATGCAGAAGAAGGTCTTCTCCGGAAAAAGGAGGGCTTGTGTAAAGCACGCATTCTCCATTTCCAGCATCTAATACTAATTTCATGTTTTTTTCTGTCAGTGGAATGGTGATCTGAAAAATAAGAAAACAGAAAACTCTAATTCTATTTTCAAGTATTCACACAAATTAGATTTTGCAGATTACTAAAGACTACAAAACATAAAACCAGTAACTAAAAAATGTTAGGATGCAACAGTGAGTTATTTAATGAAAAGGGAAAAAGGGATCCTGACAGATTCAAGCTGGCCAAACAAACAAGAGTAAGATCTTTAAAGGACTGCACTGAATGGAAAAACAACTGGAACTAAAATTGAGTGGAACTTGTCCTAATATTTTCATAGGTCATATGCATCCATAATGAAATCAATGAATTCAACCACCTGGCCACAGAAATAACTACCACAAAAATTTGATACGTGACTTGAACCGTTACACTGTAGAGATTTTTCTTTAGACTGTATGAGGTGCAAACATTCATTTGAAAAGTGGAAAAACAAAAATTCTAAAAGCTGCAGCTGATGCCTGAAAGTCTAAACTAATATAATACATTTAAATTTTACTGTGGTGGAGAAATTTTAAAAAAAGTTGCAACATTCTCTAGAATGAAGAAATAGAAACTTGGCTAGAATAAAGAAACAATGGTGGTAGAACTAAGAACCAAACATACAAATAGCGGCCCTGTGGGAAATAGCAGTTTAAAATTACAAGCACTTACACTTTCCGCATTATATTTTAAAATCTTAAGCCCCTTGAAAAACTTTCCTCCAGTAACTTTCACTTCCAATGTATCTTCTCCTTTGTTCAGGACTAGAACAGTCAAATCTCTGGAATCTTCAACAAGGAAGAAGATATAAATATAAGGTTATTCTCAGCACGTATTAAATATACCAGAAATTAAGCAAGGTCTATAAATTTAAAAAATTCACCAACTCAACCCCAAAGGCCATTGGTTTCCGCTAAGTGGACATGTATTAAAGAAACCCTCATTACATATACATGGGGTATCAATATTCGATAACTTAATCAAAACCTCAGGCTAACGAGGCAGTCCCAGGTTACATGCCGAAATAAGTATTAATTTAGAGCACAGAATTTTCATCAATATAATTAGAATCGTCTAAAAAATAAAAATTCATAAACCAAAACAAAGGGATAGTAGCACCTGAATATATTTTTCTGTTTCAATCACTTACTAGCCAGACAAGAGACTGACTTAACAAATTCAAACAGGGTCAGATACCCCCAAAAAAAAAATTTAGGTCCTTAAGTGACTGAATTTGTCTCTTCTTATCTATGTACCAGATCATGATTAACAAAAAGAAGACATGCGGAGTGAATTATTTCTTCTTTTCTATAAAATTCTATACATTGCAAGAATTTACTTCCCTTTCCTCTTTGAACTCCGTTAGAATAACTAATCTCATATATTTTAAAAAGTTAAGAAAATATTGGAACAGAATAATGAACAAGTCAGATTTCTAGTTTAGAATTAAGTCTTAACTAGGATGGACCGACTAATTTGGTTATTTAGAAAGTTCAGAGACTTAAAATTCAAATATGGAGTGTGAATTGACAGAATGAAGGATTTCTAGGACTTTGTTCAGAATGGGATTACATATGCTATTGTTAATGAAACGGACTTGTGCTTTATTACTAAGAAAATTGATACCAAAAACCTCAAAGACTGAAACCATAAGACTCACAAGTATATACAAAATTGTTGTAAAGTGTTGGCAGAGAAGCTACAAACATTCCTCCTTACACCGTGACTGAGCAAAAATTTATCTCCATTAAGGGTAGGCAAATCTTTTACTCTAGCCCAATTGAAAATGAGCTCATTGAGTGGAGTAGAAAGGGCAAGAAAGGGATGATTGTCAAGCCTGATATCAAAAAAGCCTTTATCAATAAGATTGATTGGAGCTATTTGGATGCTATTCTCAAAGCCAAGGGCTTGGGTCATCGTTGGACATCTTGTATCATTGGATGCATATCTAGTGCAAACTGTTTAGTTATCATAAACGGGAGACCAAGAGGAAATTTACAGCCACCTAAGATATCTAACAAGGTGATCCCTTAATCTTGTTTTATATTCACCCTCATTATAGATTATTTTAACAAGTTACTCCTCAAAGGCCAACCTCTCCAATTCACTAATTATACCATCTTATTCTCATCCATTTTGCATTGAAGCTCCAAAATATTTTGAACGTTATAAGTGTTTCTGAAGAACTCTCAGATTGAATGTAACATTGGAAAGACAACTATGTTAGGGTAAGTTGTGAAGAACCCTTAGTGCACAACTATGCTATCGTTTTTAATTGTTCTTTCTACGGATTAATTGCCAAGTAGCTACTTTGGTCTTCCCTTGAATGAAGATCCAAAAAAGGCTTCTGTTTGGACCCTATTCTTGAGACAATCAAATGGAAGAAATTTCTTTTCTTCAAAGGTGGCTGGCTCACCTTGATCCAAGTTTCTTGCTAATGACCAATTCGGGGTCATCAATCTCTCCACAACATTTACAGACTTCACATACAAAATAGCATACTGAATAAGTCCTCAAAACAACGACATAAAGGAAAGGCAACATAGACAAACATAATAACTAAGGAAGTTATAACTTCCCTCAAAAACTCAAACATAAGAAACTAAATATAAAATGTCAAAGAAAGTTTCTAAAGCAATTGAGAGAATCATGAGGAATTTCTATCGAGGTCAGTGGAAAAGTGTCGCTTCTCACCTTGTGAGTTGGAAGAAAGTCTCATGCTTTACCCTATCAAGTGGATTTGGTATAATGGATCTTTAGAAAAGAAATAGAGCCCTTCTTGAAAAATGGTCAAGGTAATTTGACCCTTTGGAGGAAAGTGATTAAGGCCAAGTATGGATCCTCTTCCTCGGATTGCTGGTCCAATGAACAAGCTGACCTAGAGGGCTTTGGAAAGATATTTTCCTTCTTAGACTTCGATCTGCACTAAAAATATCATCATGGTCAAGGTAGGAAACGGCCATAATAATCTTTTAGGGAAAAATAGATGGGTGATAATTTTTTCTTTAGCCATAATCTGTGATATTTTCCCTAGACCTTTGACCTTTGGTTTAAAAAAAATACACTTCTCAATCTCCATCTCCTTGAATAAACGCAAAACAGAAGCTTTTTTTATTTCTACAAGCTGGAACCTATCTTTTAGGAGAGATCACAAGGAGGGAGAATTCCAAGACTGGCTTTCGTAAATGGGCAGCATAGAAGGTCTCTCCCTTGCTGGTAATGTTGACTCTTGGAATTGGTCTCTTGAATCCTCAGGGTGTTACAGTCACAAATCTCTCGTCCAAGATCTTATTTCCAGCAAAGGCTCCTGACCACCAATCAAGCTCCATTATTTGGAAGAAAGACTATCCTGAGAAGGTGTAAGTTCTCATTTCAGATATCCCCCTTGAAAGTATCGATCCTTGAGATAAATGGCAAAGGAGAATTCCTTCCACCAATTTCTCTCCAAATCAGTGCACCATGTGCAAAATGGTAAACGAATTCCAAGATCATCAACTCATTTACCATGGCCAAGCAACAAAACTTTGGAACATGTTGTTTTCCTCCTTTGGGTGGTTTTATTATGTTGATTTCAAGTGGCCAACAACTTCTGCTCTCTTTTCTTTAATCATTCATTCAAAGACAAGACAAAATATGACATATATTTTAAAAGTTTCCTTCGATGCACTGGGATAGAAAGAAATCTCAGATCTTTTCAGGAAAAGATAAGGATTTTTTTTCTCATATGAATAATGTCCTCATTTATTATTACTTCTTGGAGTAGGCTTAGTAAAGCCCTGCATAATCTATTGATGATACTTTGGCTAATTAGAGACCTTGGCTTTCTTCCCCTCCCTTTCTTACTTTTCATTGATATATGTGAAAAATATCACAGAAAAAGAATATGATTACAATCTCCCTTTAGAAGAAAAATACTATACTACTATAGAACAAAGAAAAGCATTGAGAGCATCAATCTCAATCGTGCAACGTGATCTTATCAAACCATTCTTTTTTTTTTAGTTCAAAAAGCAAAGGGAATGTTAACTATGCTATGACGTGACTCACTAGTTTAGGGAGGCTTAATACATCTCAAATGCCAAGGGAATATCATACTAATACGTGATACCTTCACATGAATATTTTGGTTAGCTCAAACTTAGGGATGCATGACACATAAATTGTGCACTTTTAATATTTGAGACCATTCACAACCCATCTTGTTATGCACAATATTTAGTAAAAACAAGAAGGTTTCAAGAGTTTGTATTCCAATGAAAAACATTTTTGATATCATAATTACCTAGATTAGTTGGTATGAAGGGAGAAAGAAAGTCGGTTAAGGGAGGGAGGGTAGGGGAGGGGAGGAAATTTTTTTTTTTTTTTTTTTTTTGGGGGGGGGGCTGATTAGGGAGAAAAAATCCAGAGGAATGGTCAATACCTTTTTTTCCTTGACAAAAGAGCTAACTGAAAAATATCAATGCTCTAAAAAAACCAATACTTTCTTCCATTAAACTACCATAATTCCCTTACTTAGAGATGACCCGTGCCAACCTAAAGGATCTGAATAAAACAATACCATTAACGATGTAAACCCTGAAGGAATGCAATGACATAATACTCATCAGAAACTACAACTTTCTCAAATTGCCAACATAAAAGTGCATGACTAGTTATTAACTAATAATAGTCTTTTTTCATGTTCTACATCACATCACATACTTTTTAGTTTTTACAGTTAATATGCAGTCAGTTCAATGTTTCATCCCTTCACATTGCCAATTTTATACAAACAGAAAACTTGGGAAACAGTTTCTAACATTGTACGAACAAATCAAGCAAAGTTACATGATTATCTCTTTAACAGAGACCTTCTGTAAAAGACCATCCTATGCCACTAAAGCTAATCTAACACCTGTTCATGGAAAAGGGTGTGATAACACACAGCAGTACAATCACAACGTTCTAATCAACTAATAGGGTAGTCTAAAACCTTTAGATTTGTTCAGCAAATTGATATTAATTTGTAAAGTGGAAAGTTAATAATATGGAAAAAGTATGACGTTGTTATAAATGTAAGACACCAAGAAAATTATATATAATATCATTTCATTCACAACTCCTAGGGTACACCACAGGTAGGAAGACCCATATGACAACTTGGTTAAATCTGGTAAAGAAAATATGATATTATAGCCGATAACATCATATACAGCCAATGAAGGGGAGACTAACCACATTTGGTAGTCCTAAATACATTTAAAGAATATGCAAAATGAAGATGTTTGAGATGAATTGATTCTCATATTGAACTTAAAAATAGATATAAATAAGAGAAAATTTCTGGTCAAACTGGCTCTTAGATTAAGTAATAAAAAGTTGTTCTTTTAAGTTTTATCATGCAAGGAACATTGAGATCTAAGACCTTCCCCATGTATAAACAATCATTAGCAAGAACATGTTAGAAATCCTAAACAAAATGTAAAGGTAAACAAGTAATTAACCTACTTTAAAGGACACAATTGTACAACTTATAGAACAGATCATGTACATGTAAGATCGTAAGTAATTAAACTGCCATATACTTTTTAATAAACCTATTTGTATAACCAAATTTGAATGCCTTAACTGACTGCAAGCATCAATCTAAAGCTCGAGTGGTGGTACAAGAAACTTTTGCTTCCATGGATAGGTAGATCTTCGCCGAAACTATGGATTCTTGGGAGTTTTTCTACCCAGATCAATTTCTCTTATATTAATTAATGTAATCAAGTTTCTTTTATTAATCTTAACAAAAGTGTATGAAAATACAAGGGTTATGACCTATTTATACTAATTTGTAATAAATAACTCCTAACTAACCACTAACCCAAAACTTCACAACGCCTATAATAGCCAAAATCTTATCCAACTATAACAACTAGTTTTACAAATAATCCCCTAAATCACTGGGAGAGCGGATGCAACTTCTAGAAATACTCAACTGGCTTCTAGGCTGTAGACGATGCATCTTTACAACCAAATAGCTGACAGGTTCCAATAATAATTTTCAAAAATCTAATCAGGCAGATACACACAAAATAAATGCCAATCACCTACCAGTTCAAGATTAATAGCGACAGTTCTGGAGGTAGCACGATTCTAAAAGCATAAAATCCTAAAGTAGCAGCAAATGGAAAGAAAACGGAAATGCATGGTAATTAGCAAGCTTAGGGAGCCAATAAGGCGTAAGAGCAACTCGCATTTACCAATAGGATTACTTTGGATACAAGCAACCAACTTCTTCTGGTCCCTGCACTTCTTGTTGTCGGGTACCCCATCACAAGTTTCGCGATTACTTGATTTAGGAGTGGCTTCAGTCTTGTTCTCCTTCTCTGTGTCAAAAGGCTTATCATTTTCATTACCCGTCTCGCTAACAGTAGGTGAACTACCGGAACTCGAATTATTTACTTTCAAATCCACATTGGACGACGAGTTGTTGGGCGCAGGCGGCGGCGGTTCAGTTTGCTTCTTCTTTCCGTTAACGGGTATAGAATCCGAAATATTCACAGTAGATACCGGACTGATGAGTGGGGAAACCTAAAAGGCGAAAACGAAAAGTTCATAAAATACTGCAGAGATATATGATCCTTTCATTCATTCTTTTTTCTTTTTTCAAGAAGGTAGAGGATTACTGGCGACGTTCTCGAGGGGTTTTCTTTTGAAGCCGGGTCTAACAACTTTCTTGAATCCCAAAGCGAGGCCTGGGTTACCTCAGAAACAACCGCATAACAGAAAAACAATGTCAGAAACCAATCTCTGCGCATCGCCATTGAATTCTACTTCTTTTCGAATTGAATCAGGAGAATCTCTAGCTTTCGGGATTGGAACTGTCAGAAACTACTCTTGCGAATTTCATTCTCCGAGAATAGAACTTTCAACCGCACAAAGCAAAACCAGAATAAAACACAAATTCCCTTCAGCTTAGAAACACGGCCAGATTTGAGCAGTGTAAACAGAAATGATAAAAAATGTAAGAAGCTTTTGAGGGGAATTTTTCAAAAGCTCAAATTCGGGGATTTCGCCTTCGCATAGAGTCTATATTCAAGATTTTCAAGTTGATGGCTGCTGAGGCAGATTGATGAAAAACCGTGCAGAGAAAAGGGGAGAGAGTTTCATCATTCATGGACGGTGGGAAGTGGAAGATGGCGCTTAAGAATCTGCGGGAATTGGAACTCAGACGTATTAGACCATATCATGTTGGGCTTTATATTCTTTAATTCCATGGGCCTTAAGAAGACTCTCGACTTCAAATAAGGCCCAATAAAAACATTGACAGATCCATGAGTTCTAACCTTGGGCCTGAACCTTTACTCACGTCATGGATGATCTAAAAATTGGGCCTAGTAAAGTCCTTTATTATTCTTTTTCTTTTATTAATTTAACGATGGTTGGCTTTGGAAGATCTAACCCTCACCTTTTCGGGTCGATTATTTTCCCTTTCCACTCTTGCTACTATTGAAGGTGCTCGAAATCCATAGATTCTCTAGTAGAGAGAGTCGAGGTGGAATCCTTTAGTGGGCCGGCTTAAAAGAAGCTCTCAATTGCAAAAGTAGTTACTCGTTGTAATTACAAGTAGATTTACAAGATCAAGCATAAAGAGTCGTGTTAGCTTCACATGAAAGCTTTAAAAACAAAAAGTTGAGAAGGCACTCATTAGTTGGCCTGGTTCCTATCCTATTTTGCTTTGTTGCATTAGTGTTATCAAGCGAAGCCTAGAAAAAGGTGACTCGTGCAGACAACCGAATGTCTTATCTACTAAACTACGCTCGAATTGACGTAAAATCCTTTATTCTTCCATAAGCCATCAAAGGAGAACAAACAAGATTCCTTGCTTCCAAATCCAAGCAAGTAGTAAAAGAAAGTGTACGCTCTTGGTCCAAATAAAGAGCACACTTTGCTGGCTTTAGCTCCTCTTAAGCTTCTCATAATGTAGCATAAACAGTTGGACAAAACAAACAAACTTTGGCTTTTGAGCTTTCCACATCAGAAAAAATACAATATATATATATATATATATATATACATATAAGAGGGTGAAAGCACAAACCATTTGGTCCAATAGAAGAAATGGCGATAATGAAGAAATTTGGCGATGAACAGAGTAATTTGTTGGACCAATCTGAGAGGCTGAGCTTTGAAGCGAGACTGAACCAAGCAATACTGGGACGGAGTCTTTCGGAGCCGAGGATTACGAGATCTCAACCGCAACTGCAACTTAATGGCTCAGTTCGACCGCCATATTTGGTAACAACAAAAAAAACGGCTCATCAGCAGCCCAAAAAGGGACGCCGTGGAGCCACCTTCAACTTCAACAAGATTATCAACAAGTTACTCAAGCCCATTTTGGAGAGAAAGAGCAGTAGGGCAAAAACGGAGTTTCCAGATTTTAAAAATCCCATGTTGTCTTGGAAAGCCCTCAGTAAATGTAAATCCATGCGCTTTTGACTTTGATTTTTAATCTTGTTAACTATCTCCTTGTTTCCCTATTTATCTTCTCGGCCAACGTTAGCCGATGAGGTAAATTTTCTAGTATTAAGGTAGAATGGAACTTCCATTTATTGTTTATCATATCAACATCTTTTAATAATGATGTGGGGTTCATGAATTAAAATAATATACCATATGTCAAATGTACTATAATTTAATTTTTTTTTTCAAACGATGTAATCATTATGTACAAAAAGACAAGGAGGAATCTTGTGTAAAATGCAATGGCATGCATTTTCTTTAAACAATTAGCAAGATATTGACTGATTTCCATATCTGGTTGAAGGTTGAAGCAAGTAAACAATTCGATAATTTATGCCCATTTGTTGTGTTCTCTTTTTTCTTGAAAATTTGCGATTGTTCTCTAGTTATCCTAAAACAATCTATAGTATTAAATGGACGAAAACAATAAATATTTTGAAAGTTTAGAAACTAAAATAAAAC
>JAOANK020000046.1:167312-180818 GCA_026257165.2 Telfairia occidentalis | reverse complement strand
TATTAGATGACAAAATTATTTAGGCCTAAACGATTACTTTTTATAAGTTCAATGACTAAAATAGACATTTGAAAGTTCAGTAACCAAAATGTAATAAACTTCAAAGTTAGAGATCAAATTAAATTTAAGTCTATATTATTTTATCTGATAAATTGTATATCATCATTATTATTTTTTGAACATATAGAACGTTGGTTCAAATTTATGACTTCTTAACTAATTTTTTTTTTTAATTCAATTACATGTGAGGGTGGGAGATTCGAACTCATGACCTCTTGGTAGGAAGATATGTCTTAAATCAATTGAACTATGTTCGATTTAATACGACTTCTCCACTAGTTGAATTATAATATTGGCAATGCACATAGTGATAGGACAAATAATGGATGAAATTATTTTTATACTAAAATTTTTCAGTGGACTCGACTGGCACGGGCGGTGTCAGCCGTGGGCGTGATTTACTGATCCGCTTCCGAACGTTATTCCTGATTGTTGGCCTCTCTTTTTCACAGCGGTTGGTGTCCTCCCACTTCGACTCCGCCGCTGAATGGAATCATCACCTAATCCCGGCCCCCACGTCATCACCAATCAAATCAACGGCCCACGTTCACTCAACACCTCTGATTTCTTCTGGACTATTTTAGGGCTCCAAGCTCAAGCACACACGACGGTAGTCAAGTCGAAAAAGGGAGGCCATTTCCGTCATTTCGCCCTCTGAAGGCCCTAGTGCATGCGAAATTTGCGATTGGATTAAAAATTGTAGTGGCGCATTATATTTATACGGAGTCGGAGCTGTCTTTTTTGGCGCAGTATTGTCATTTAGATAGTTCATTTTCCGAGGTATATTTTTATCCAACCCTCTGCCCCGCTTTAACTCAACCACTTGCCCTTGTCCACCGTGTCCCTCATTTGGTGTTGAGGACATTTCAGTCATTTCGTTGCCGTCACGCTGATCTATCAATGATGACAGAAACTCCCAGTTCCCTTACGGAAAATTTTTTAGTATATAATATAAAATTTTCAATACCACTTTATTTTCTTATTCAAAACTCGTCAAAAATATAACTCTTTACCAGTTTTCGGTTCACATTGACATACTATATTTATTAATTATTTATGATATCAGCATTCTTTTTATGAAATAAAATAATACATTATTTATGGATAATATGAAAAAAAAATATATGTATTATAATAGTACTATATTTTTTTTTCCATTTTCTTTCTCATTTCTTTTTAAATTAAAAAAAATAATTACATCCTCGTATCAATTAACTTAGTAGCTAGTCAATTTCTGCATAATTCAACTTATTAAAACAAGTGAATTCAAAAAAAAAAAAACTTATTAAAACAGGTTTTTTTTATTAAAAAAAATCGTTTACTTTCATATGTTCGTGAATTAAAAAAAAAAAATTGGCTTAGACGGTAGGGTCCTATGGTTCCCTCCCTAAATATATTAATTTTTATGAGCTTTTATCTTTGCAATGTACGTTTAAAATTTTTGAAGCATATTAAAAATTAAAAAGATTTTCTTTTCCTAAAATAAAGGTAAGTGGGGGATGGCCGTGTCTTGAAGCATCATCGTGCATCAGTGCATGCATTTTGTGCCTCCTCCTTCTCCTTCTCCTCTTTCTCAATCTCACTTTTTATTTCCCGGTTGCTTTGCATGCACTCGTCGTCTCCGATCAAAATTTCCGATTCCGATCAGAGATCAAGCTCTAAGGTACCGGAATCTCACTCTCCTTTATTGTTCCTTTCTCTGCTTCCATCTTCAAAGCTTTACTCCTGCTCTATTTCAACTCAATGTTCGTAATCCACCGGAAAAATTGCACACCTATGCTTTTCGTGCTGCTTCACTATTTTTGCAATTTTAGTTGTTGTTCGAGAGGGAGAGAACTAGCTATTACCTTACCTCTGCTTCCCATATCCTTGTTTGTATGTTCTCCTGTTTGCTCGACTAATTTTGACTGTGGATTGCTCCACTGCTGGAATTTGTATAATATAATCAGGCTTTTGTTTCCGCATCTTGAATTATAGTCCTGTGAAATTTGTGGACTTGAGATTGAGGAATGGTTTCGAGGACTTGCTCGACTGTTTGCTGGACTAATTTTGACTGTGGATTGCTGCATGCTGGAGTTTGTATAATATAATTAGGGCTTTTGTTTCCGCATCTTGGATTTTAGTCCTGTGAAATTTGCAGAATTGATATTGAGGAATGGCTTCGAGGACTTGCATGAATGTGTCGTGCGGAGCATCCTCTTCGACCGAGTGGAAGCAAGGTTGGGCTCTGCGATCTGGCGATTTCGCCACTCTCTGCGATAAGTGCGGGTAATTTTTACGGGCATTATCTATTTAAATATCGTTGAACCCAATGGAAGTACTGTTGAGGTTTCTGCGCTTTGGTTGGTCTATATTTTTGCTACGTGTGTTATCTCTCTCCCCTTCTTGTTTTACGCTCGAGGAAAATAGGATAAAAGTTTTCGAAGTTTATTTGGCCTGCGGCTGGCCATCAGATTTATAGTTTAGTTGTGGTAGTTGGAAATTTTATTGCCATACTTTTTCCATTCCTTATGAGGTTTAATGTGTACTTTTATTAAGTGTTTGATAGCACCACAAAAATGAGGAAAGTATACAAGATTTTGTCTCGTGCATTATACACTTTAATCATTAGTACCTTAAGAGTTAAGACCACAACCATTGCGGATTTTGGTATAACGTTATTAGATTAACAGTTCGTAGTTCCATTCTTTGGTCTCTAACAACAGTTCATAGTTTTATTGGACTCACAGTTAATAGACCCTTTTCTTTTTTTGGCCAAATGGCTTCAAGAACACATGATGTAGAAGCTGGAGACGTAGCTTCTATTTGATAAGCAACTCTAAGAGGGTCTTCAAGAGGCATAAATTAGCTTTGAATTGTGACTTTTACCAGCTAATAGATTCTTCGATAAATTTTTCATTTTTTCTCCATCAGCTGCATGTTCGTTTTGCACTGTCTTATGCCATCTAGAATTTAGCAATTCGAGGGCATAAATTATGTCATCTTATTTATGTAAAAAATTCTGTATTTCTTATTAAAATTGAGATCCCAAAAATGTCACATTAATGAATTGCTAATAGGTCTGCTTACGAGCAGTCAATTTTCTGTGACGTGTTCCACTTAAAAGACTCTGGTTGGAGGGAGTGCACCTTATGTGGCAAGGTAAGCCAAATAGGAACAATCAATCCCTTTTCTTTTCAATGCTCTCTCTTTCTTATATTCCTAGATTTTTATTAAAGGAAATTTCATTGCAGCATCTACATTGTGGATGCATCGCTTCCAAGTTTCTGATGGAGCTTCATGACAGTGGGGGGGTGAACTGCATAAGCTGCGCAAAAAATTTGGGACTTCATATCGTAAGATCATAACACCTATATAACTCACAGATTAATGGTGTGACTTGCAAGTAATTGACTATAGCTCAATATTTTAATAGCCCACAAATGCTTGATCTTTTGACTTTGAACTTATGCTTTGTGACTTATCCTTCCACACACCCATCAGGATCCTTCACTTAAAGCAATGGTTTGCATGTTATATTTTAGCATCTTCAGTAGTTAAGTTGAAGGCGTTCCCTCTTGGTACAGTGCTATTTTTTTCTGTTGCATATTTCCATGATTAAGCCATCGATATTTGTAAATGAAAAGGATTCTTTTTGTTTTCTTTAGATGAACTTGCAATGTGAGTTTTTGGATGATTAATTTATGGACCATGGTCATAGGATTATCCTATCCTTCCAACAATTATTTTCTCTAACCAAAAGATATCTGATATATATTTATGCTTATGAAATATATTGTTACAGACTGGTAATGGTGAAAAGCTGAATGGACTTGGCACATCACAAGGTCAAAATTCTGGTGATTTACAATCATTTTTAGTGGAAGATGGTGACCCTGATAGAATAAGACTTATCCAGCCGGGAAACAAGACAGAGGGAAATGAGCTTAGGCAATCACTCCTATCTCAAAGCAATAGCAAAAATGGATCCTTTGTTCAAATGAAACATGAGGAAAATTTTCCTCCGGTGAACGATGTTGGGTATGTCTGTTCCTTGGAGTTCAATCAGGTGACAAATGGGTTGAATGAAGCTGCCAAACAAGAAATCTGCAAAGCAGACAATGGAACAAAGTCTGCATATGATTCGCTTGCTTTGGGTTTTGTTAACTCGAATCCTCTTCCTGGTGTTTCTATTGATGACAAAGAGGATAGCAAGTCATCCTCTCCTTTGCTTCTAGGTTCTAGATCTCGTCATCTTATTCCGAAGCCCACACGTTCAGTATTTAATGTAGGCTTGGAGCCAAATGCTAGCATGGTTTCACAAGTACGTGTTGCAAGGCCACCTGCTGAAGGGAGGGGGCGGAATCAGTTGCTTCCTCGTTACTGGCCCAGGATTACTGACCAAGAACTGCAGCAAATATCTGGAGCGTATCCATCTCTTTCATTTTAATTGTTCCATTACTTTTTGGCAGCATATTTGCATGTCTCCGAGTGTTTATCATTTTCCTGGGTTGTATAGAGTAAAATGCTATTTCTTAACTGTCGGATCTTAAGTTCAAATTCCACTGTTGTGCCATTGTTTGAAAAGATGCTCAGTGCCAGTGATGCCGGCCGGATAGGCCGATTGGTTGTCCCAAAAGCATGTGCTGAAGTAAGAATTGTATCATGATTTGGATTAGTTTTGCGATGATGTTTCATAGGTACTGTAGTGGATTTCATAATCTGTTAGGTGATCTATTGACAACTTTGCAGGCATATTTCCCTCCAATCTCTCAACCAGAGGGCCTTCCTATAAGAATTCAAGATGTCAAAGGAAAAGAGTGGGTGTTCCAATTCAGGTTTTGGCCCAATAATAATAGTAGAATGTATGTTTTGGAAGGCGTGACTCCCTGCATACAGTCCATGCAGCTGCAAGCTGGAGATACTGGTATGTTTGATGGCTGGATTATTTAAAAGCTTACATTATTAATAATTAAGTTAGTGATGTTGTGCTTCTATTGATTACGGCTCTAATAATAAAGCCAGGGAATATTCTGTAGTTTGTTCCCTCTGATTTATGAATCAGTTTTCTTCCATCAACGTTTGCAGATTTGGCTTGTGAGGTACCATTTAGGCATTTACTAATATCAAATGGTTTCATTTCTTTTTTGCCACAGTGACATTTAGCCGCATGGATCCCGAAGGCAAACTTATTATGGGATTTCGTAAAGCATCAAGCTCTTCTATAATGCAGGTAGCTGGCCGCTGCAAGTTTAAAATGTTAAATACTAAAAAATGTAAAGTTGAGATTGAATTAATTGATTGAACAGGATACTCATTCAACTGCTCTTTCTACCGGCAGTCATGCGAGTGAATTTTTTTCAAGTGTTTTTGAGAATCTTCCTATTTTGAGTGGCCATTCTAGCCTTCTCCAGTCCTTGAAGGGTAACATGGATCCCCAGCTCAATGTATTGCCTGGGTACTTCAATCAACCTGGTGCTGATATGGGCTGGCAAAAAGCTGAGAAGCATGATGAAAAATCAAGAGAGGGCTTGCTCCTTTCTTCAATGCTGGTACCAGAGAGGAAAAGAACTCGAAATATTGGGGCTAAAAGTAAAAGGCTGCTCATTGATTGTCAAGATGCTCTAGAGTTGAAACTCACATGGGAAGAGGTGCAGGATCTGCTTCGTCCACCACCAACTGTCAAACCAAGCAAGTTCATGGTTGAGGATCATGAGTTTGAAGAATATGATGTACGTAATATATGTGGTTTTGATTCTTATATTGAGAATCTTTTATACTTAGTGTTCATCAAGGACAAGAGGTTTTTCCCCAACCTAGTTTAATTGTCAAGTCCCTGTTTGTACTAATTTGTTCCAGGCCGCAAAAACTGACTGGGAACTTCTCCCGTCTCTCTTCAGCTATTGATATGATATCTAATCTTGTCGGTGGGGGTGGGGGGAAGGGGTGCAAGTGCGTCCCTGGTATTCTAAATTTCAGTTGCTTTTTTTCCCTTTGAAGCTTGATTTTCCATATGATTAACTTACAGAATAAACTTGAAGCAAAGCCCTGTGTCTAAGCAAAATACTTATCTTGAAGTAATTGTTACACGCTACTGATCTGACAAGCATGAATCAATTTCCTGTGTTCTCAAACAGGAACCTCCAGTTTTTGGGAAGAGGAGCATTTTTGTGGTCAGCTCAACTCGGTAATAGTTTATCATGTTTTATAATGTTTAGAGTTAGAATTTTACAAGTTTAACAATTTAACATTTGGTCTAGCAGTAGCTTTTTAATTTGACATTTAAGGACAACATTTGCACCACATGTCCACGTCACAACTGCCATACATACCGCACTGATTTGATATTTTCATTTTACCCCATCCTCTGTTCCAGAATACTGCAGTTCATAGCATTTCGAATACTTAAACCTCTTTTTTTCAGTACTCAAAATATAATCCCTTGAACCAATATGTTCGTACCAGGGGACAAGAGCAATGGGCGCAGTGTGACGATTGCTCTACCTGGCGAAGATTGCCAGTTGATGTACTTCTGCCCTCCAAGTGGACATGCATGGAAAATATTTGGGATCAAAGCAGGTAAATATTTATTTTCTTTGCCTTATTACCTTGTCCACCCAAGGAGAAGGTGTTAAATGTCTTGGTGAGAGAGTTTATCCTTTATTTTTCTCTTCTGATATTATGTTATCAGGAGTTCATGTTCTACACCTGAAGAATTGACGTCAAGGGAACTGGAAAATCTTCTCAGATTGAATAAGGGTAAAGTTGCGGACCATTAGTTTTTTCCAACACTGATTACTGTTAATTTCCACTCCACTCTGTCTTTGTGTAGATGAGCTTTCATCAATACATACAAAAGAAACAACACTATACTAGTATACATCACAGTTACCAATAGCAGTTTGCATTTATGAACTGCACGTGGTTTTACCATCCTTCACATATTTAGAACTTATAGTACTCAGGATTATTAGGTCATAATCGTTATTTCCACTGCATAAATCTAGGTGTGAAATTAACCTCAAAGAGAATGCAGCTTTGCATATCTCAAGATCTGCACTAATTGAGGGATGGATGATTATATGCATGGTCGATGAATTGCTTATTTTTAGGTGGCAAGGCACAGAGCAAGTGTTATAATAGGCTACTCAAGTTCTTCTATGTCTTTATCCCAAAGCGTAAACTGAATTTACTTCAGGCTTTCCATGAATTATGTTTTCACGTCACTTTGTACTGGCTGCCTAATTTCCAGAATTCAAGAGGCAGAGAACTTTGGCTTCCAATAGACCAATCCAGGATCATGAATCCTCAGGTCTGGATGCTCTGGCAAATGCTGCAACTTTAGGAGATAATGTCAGTGAACTAGGTACTGCATCAGTTGCAACTACGACAAAGCATCCGAGGCATCGTCCTGGTTGCTCATGCATTGTGTGCATCCAACCTCCCAGCGGAAAGGGAAAGCACAAACCTACATGCACATGCAATGTTTGTATGACAGTCAAACGAAGATTTAAAACTCTCATGATGCGCAAAAAGAAGCGGCAATCGGAGCGTGAAGCGGAAATTGCCCAGAAGAATCAGCTTAAGTGGGGCTCTAGAGATGAAACTGAGTTGGACAGCACCTCTAGACATGTATCCCTCAACCTCGGTCCCTCTGAAAATGAAGCTCAACCGACAAATGATTCTAGAAGCCAAAGTAATTTGGTTGAATCCGGTAAGGATCAATTAGATTTAAATTGCCATCCTGACCAAGAAAATGAAATACAAGGGGTGTCTAACCGAGTGAGCATGATGAGTCTTGTTCAAATTGCAAGCCTTCCATTGGAGACGTACTTGAAGCAGAACGGTCTTGCAAGTTTGTTATCGGAGCCACAGGTAAGTTCGGCATCGCATGTGCCAGCGTCGGGTGCAAATGAGGTTGAAGGAGCTCTGAACGATGATGGCTGTTTTGCTTCTGCGGCTCAAGATCAGGAAAGTGAGGGAGAAGAAAATTGCGAAAAAGATCAAAGTTGAAGTTGAATCCCAATTAGTTTGATCCGTGGCCTTTGTTTATGATTATTAACCAACTAAAATCTGAGTTATAGGTTATTTAATTTCAATGTAAATAGCAAAGAAAAAAACATTAAGTTTGTTTTTTTCTGTTGGCAAAATGTATATGACTTTCTTCTAGTTGACAGTGCGGAGTTTTTCCCGTGGTCAAATATAATGTTTGTCAGTCTTGATAAAAATTTTTGTATTATCAAATGGAAAGTCCTGCTTACAATTAACACAAAATTGCGCCACCTGAATGATTTCCGCTAGAACAGAGAAAGCCCTCTACCCCTAAAATAATCTTTAGATCATTTTTGCAGTTTATTTCCCTTTCAAGTTGACTGTAGGCTACATTTCAATATGCAAAGGAAGTCTTCAATTTTCATCTCTTACTAGCAAACTTATTGGCTAAGCTCTCGTGAGATCGTGAAGGGGCAAGGGTTTTGGGATGTGTTGATGGCCGATGAGCGTCGACAAGGCAAGACGACATAAATTTGATAGAACTTACACTCTAATATTGATTAATCAGAGAGTTACAATGGCTAAAGGAGGATTCGAGAGCTCTCTGATATCTCCTAACCGTCCTAATTCTCATGATAGTCCAAAAGATACCCATCCTCTTTACACTTCAGTTTATATAACATATTTACAACAAAATATCGAAGAGACCGTTACCGAAATTAATCGAGTCCACAGAACTACCCAACTTTTCTAACTAATTTCAGACATGAGAATTCCTTCCACCTCTCTTTCTCCCGTAAACAATGCCTAAACGGAGCCCTATTAGAATTCTACCAACTAAGCACACAAATGTACCTCAACCATCAAAGTAATATGATAAATCTAAGGCAACAATTCATCGCCAACAAATTAACGAGTTATTTTGCACAATAGAGAGAGGTAGAAATAAGACGGGCCTAAAGAGGTGGAAAGAAGCGTAATCAGATCTCTGTAAAATGGCATTTTGCATCAAAGGATGCTTCCACGATAACCAAATTATATCTACAAAACAAAACGTTTTTCTTTTACAACAACACAAGGGGCTGTATTTATCTTTCATGTATTCGTTTGAATCATCCAAAAAAGTTGGAAAATAAGTATAAAAAAAGAAAGGGAAAAAAAAAAAAAAACCACGGTATATACACAATCAAAATCCTTCAACCCCAGTTCGCCTAAAGGCCGATGACGATGATTTTCGGCTTCCCTGTCTATCAAGCTGCTCGAGTGAGTGAGAGGAACAGGCACGAGGTGGAAGAGTTAACGGCAGGGTTCGCCTAGATGGAGAGACAGACAGCCGTGCTCCTGAAGGGGGTGACGGTGAGAAACTCAACCTGGGCGCTGGGGTGATGATGCCATTAAGACTTGGAGACCTTGAAATCTGTTTTCCAGAAAATGCTGCAGGTTCTTGCAAAGGAAATCGACATGAGTACTTCACGTCTTGTATGCTGTTAAGACGTTCGACAATCGTTCTCATTGTAGGTCTTTCAGATGGATCCTTCTGCAGACATCTTTGGGCAATGTCAGCCACTATCCTTGACGCTTTAGATGGGAAGCGTCCTTTAAGTTGAGGATCCATGATCAGTGACAGTCGACAGTCATCGGCGAGGAAAGGCCGACTCCACTTAACTAAATTCCGCTCTTCCTTTGGATGACGGTTATCGAGATTCCGCCTGCCAGTGAGTAGTTCGAGAAGAACAATTCCAAAACTCCAAACATTGCTCTTAGGAGTAAGTAACCCTCTCTCCAAGGTTTCTACTGATAGACTTGCACCCACCTGCATGTATCACCGAAGTAAAAAGCCATTCACACTCCCACTTATTAATCACATGATGAAAAGAGCATGGTTTAAGAGAACAGAAAAAGTGCAGCATGTACCCGGTTATCTAATTGAACCCAAATTGAACTAGAATTTATATGGAAAGATAAAAGATAAAAAATTACAAGATAACTAAGTATTTGAGGTACTTGGATCCTCGCTCTCTTGAGTGTTCCAACTCAAGCCCTAATTCATTCTTAAATAATTGCCTAATTTCCTCCACTCCCAACTATTCTATTTATAACTACTTCTCCTACCAAACTCTTGGGCTATATACTAATATGTTCTCGATACCCTAGTGATAATATTCCTATCATTATCATTATACAAGAAAGTAAAAGCAACCCAACGGGTTTTCCTGTGTGTGTGAATTATACGTAGCTCTACTGCTGTGGTAGGGCGGGTTCAAATACAAGAAGAAGAAAGTTTACTAACCACTGAATTGTTGGATATCTCTGACTCAGGAATATGTCCGACACAGCCATATCCAGAAAGTTTTGCACTGAAGTCTTTGTCAATCTGTATGTTGGCCGTCGAAAATTCGTTGTACATTGCCTGTAGATATGAAATCCCATGGGATTAAGACATTGGCCAAATGAAGCAAATCTCATGTCCAGTATAATAATAAGACGGACAAATTTGGTTACCTGGAAAGGACCTTCTTCGTGCAAGAAAGTCAGACCTTGGGCAGCACATAATGCAATCTTCATTCTTGAATTCCAGTCGATGAGCGGTCCATCAGATCTCGAATATAGAAGCCTGTCTAAGCTTCCATGAAATAGCCTTTCATACACCAACATCCTCTGCTCAGTGCCATCACGTGCGTGGAAGCCTAGTAGTTTACAAAGGTTAGGATGTTGTAAAGAGGCCAGCGTGTTCACTTCATTGACAAATTCCCTTAATCCCTGCATAAGAAAAGTCATCACCTCATGGTTAGGCCAGATTTCAACTGTAAAGCAGTTTTTCATGCTTGCAGAGGTTAAATCAAACATTTCAATAGATCTTCTTTTTAGACAAGCGATATAGCTCGTGAAGTTAAAGTTGTGCGGTTTGAAACATTAGAGTCTCGGTTCATGTTCAAGAGGTCAATTAATATGAAGAAAACCAAAAACTTACGGAGCTTTAAACGTGTTTGAATGTTCCTTTGTAGAGAAAAAAAACATAATATCAGCTATCCGTAAAACGAAAATATGTTGGCCCCCAAAATACTCCTACATTGTACCCGGAGTACTGAGTAGGGTTGAAAAAGCAGACAATATGAAAGAATTCAAACCAGCAAAAGAACAAAACTTCCAGCAGAAATTGAAAACCTCCCAACCAATTCGAACAACTTTTATGCAAATAATTTATCTATCATCTAATGTAAAGAGCAACTTAATTGAAAATATACAGTTCATCCAAATAAAGTAGCAAATTGTAATACCTGAATTGATGAATGAAGACGTGTAACAGTCGCCTCAAACTTTCTTAAGCTAGAAAAATCATCTCCAAAAGAGGCCTTATATATAAAAGATGAGAGACCTTCTGACATGCAACGATCAGAAGAAAAATTATGGCAAGCTGCTGATACTTCTTCAAATGAAAAGTTCCGGAGTGCTCCAGTAGGAGGCAGTGGCAAGGGTCCTGACGAATATAAGGGTCCACTGGAAGTCACCGATTTAAAGCTTCCTGAAATCTTCAGAGAAGCAGCAGCCTGAGGTGAAGGAAGGGGAAGTGGTTGTGGACCTGAAGATTTTTGTTCCTTATTCCATCCAGCATAAAGTTTAGATTCTTCATGTTCATCATAATCAATTGCTGCAAGAGCGTCCTGTTCGGCAGCATCAAGAGATGAGGGAGCAGATAATGCCCTTGCCCTACTGCTGGATACTCTATTAACATGTTGAATAGGTTTCACTCTGGTCCTAAAACTTGGTGGTGCAGACTGCAAGGATCGAGTCTGAAGTTGGGGCTCAGGGAGCATAGTTGGCAACTGCTCCTCCTTCGGATTCACAGATTTGGCGTACACATGCTGGTCGGGCCTTTTCTTTTTACTCTTCCAAACAGTGAAACAGGGCATCTTTTTTTAAAGCCTCTAGAGAAATGGTAGTCTTTTTCTATCAATCTGCAGAAGGAAAAGCCAAATGCACTTGTAAAACAACCTGATGTAGGCGACGACATCTTCATAAGACTAATCCAGCAGTGAGGACTTAGTACTGCCCAAAACCTCAAATTGGGAAACGTTTACAAGCATTTTGATACAGCATAACTCTAAACGCACATAATAAAACATGCACATTGAGCGCCTCTTCTATGGCAATGCCCACAGTTTAGATGATCTACGAATCTAGGACAATGAACAAGGAAGTGGATAGAAAGAACATAACGAAATTCTATGATGAACTACACATCCATCAAAAAACATAATCATTCAATTCCCTTTTAATGTAAAAAAAAAAAAAAAGGCATCTGAGCCATTCTCAGAAAACTGAATGAAATCAGTAAATTGGCTTCACTTTCCTCTCGTCGCAGAAAGCAACTCAGATCCACAAGTCTATGTTCAGTTTCAAGTAAACTGTTATAACCACAATCTAAAAGAACCTAAGAGGAAAAAAAAAGGTATCTAAACATATAAATGAAAGGGGAAAAAGAATATAAACTCGCATGTTCACAAAATTTCAACTAATAATAGTCAAATAAAAACAAGGAGTTATCACATAGCACAGAAAATTAAGATACAAGGAAATACCCAGAATTAGAACCCTATCGTACCAATAATCATCCATTCAAAACACCATACACAAATACCCAAAGCTGGAAACAATTTGCAGTCGAATAATTATCCAGAAACAAAAAGAAGAAGAAGAAGAAGAAGAAAAACAAACCTGTAAATGATTGAGTCATGCAATTCGGAGTGAGGAAGAGGACGAAAATAATCGGTGAAAGAAGTCAAATTAGGAACGGAAGAAAGAGGGTGAAGTGAAAAAGAGATCTTTGAGATGAAAAAACCAGAAAAAGACGATAAAAAATAAGAACAGTATTATGAAACGAAAGAGAGATGGAGCCCAATGAGCAGTAGTCAAACCTACCGAACCCCAGATTTAATTTACATCCACACTCCCATTTTAATTTTTCAAAAAAAATTAAACTTTTTTTCTTATGTTCCTTTTACATTATTACCCTCCCGACTCCATTTCTTCTTTTTCTCATCCATCCAGTACGACTCACTCCCAGTCCCCACCGCACCATATTTATTTTCATTTCATTTTTCCTTCTTTTGAAGAAATAATTCAATAGACAGAATTGGAAGGCGATACTTACGCCTCGTTTACTTCCCTCTAATCGAAATCAAAGAATGGAAGTGAAAATTTTCATTCCCTTTAATTGTGTTTACCAAAATTAAGAAATGAGAATCAAACGTGAGACTCACCCAAAATTTAGAAATTACTCTCCCAAAAAATGACAATTTTATTCCTTACAAAAAGGTGATTAATTTCATTCTCCTTTCCTATTTCGTAAGACCTACACTATATTCATTAATTATTTTACACATTTTATCCTCTCCCCTCTTCTTAATAATTGTCATAGATTTTTAATTAATTAGAAATACAAAAGATTATTTTTGTAATCATCATTTATCTGAT
>JAOANK020000046.1:124673-141799 GCA_026257165.2 Telfairia occidentalis | reverse complement strand
ACAAAATGATGGATGCTTATGTCCATGTCCCCCGTTTTCCTCGCATCCGGCTCATAAGGCTATAGGTTCAATTATGAAATAGCCCGTATAATCCCATCAAAGAGAGATATAAAGAAAGTTCTAATAGAATTATGTTAAACCCACCAACTGCTTCATTATTGGCAACATTCTTCGGATATACTTATCACTCAGTTAGCTCTAGTAAGGACTAAATCTCATTATTATAGATACGGCTCTCCCTTCAATTATTGCAGCAACCTACGAATTTTTTTGTGAAACAAGCTCGTATTCCTAAAAGATTTATTGGAATTTGGCTATAGAAAAGTTTGTACACGTGATTGGCTCGCCAAAATTAGAATTGGCGTGGAAGAGTTTAATAGTTAATACCTTGTTTTCTAGAGTAATTTCCAGGATCAAGTAAAGAAGATTAGGAAGAAGATTAAGATGTTTAAGATACACATATGTGAATTTAGACTGATAAGGAAAAAATTCTTATTCATGGAATCCTCGAGTCCTTGACAGATCGAATGCCTCATCTTTTAGCATCTGAGATGAAGTGTAGTTGTAAGATCTAAATCACTGCACGCTAGTTGACTGTTTTGTTGACAATTAATGTAACATATAGATAACAAGTTTATGTAATAATTATACTTGGTTTTGTTTGAGGGTTATGCTAGATTTTTTTTTTTTTTTTTTTTTTTTTTTTTTTGAGGAGGGGTCAATATATGCTTAGTTTTATTTTTGTTTATGAATTTTGAAAATTAGTATATCAATAAAAAGCAAATAAATAACAATGAATCTATATAGGATTAACTGACTTGTAGTTTGGGACAAATAAATATAGGTCGGATTTCTTAATTCCGAATTACACAGTAATCAATTTGTAGGGCTAAGTATCCCAAAGTCTTAATCCCGAACTATACAAGTGAACTTCTGAGCTAAATATCCCAAAGTGATCTTTGGCTGGAGGGAAGAGTTGATGGAAGCAGCAACTCGTCCTGTTTCTTATTTTTATTCAAAAAGAAAGTGCCACCACGTAATTTCATATTGCTTCTTATTTTATCTATATTGGGGTCTGCAGTTGTGATTTATGGCCTGGCTTCTGTGAATTCCGTTCTGTTCCTTTTCTACATTTTTAATCAATTCTTTTTGGCAACTTTTTTAGCGGGGGGTGGGAGTGATATTCTCACTGGAATTATAATAAGAGTGAGGCCAAATTGGAATGAAATGAAAAATAGTAAGATTCTAATGTTGTGGTTATTTTGGAATTGGTATGGAGAATATTATTTACTAATGTTTGAAATGAAAAATGAATTTTAATTAGTATGAGAGAACGTGAATGACATTCTAATATCCCGAGGTTCGATTCATTTATACAAGAAGGAAGCAGTAGTTCTTTTATTTTTTAAAGGGTCTTTTGGTAGAATGTGTATGTTGTGAATTTTTTTTTTTTTTTTTTTTTTGAGTTCAACACAACACATGGGGATGAAAATTCGAACTCACGACCTCTTAATTAATCAAAAATATATGTCTTAATCAGTTGAGTTATGTTCACGTCGGCATTAAATGAATAGTCATTAGCGAGTCAACCTAGGCGTAAGAGTTGTAAATAAATAAGGGTTTGTGGGGAAAAAATGATAGAAGTTTAGTTAGTAACTTTGGAGAGATATGTGAACTATAGAAATTCGTTGTTGTCATTTGTTCATTCTCATTATTCCTGTTAAGGGTAGTAAATGAGGTCTTAAAAAATAGAAATAAAAGCGTGGAAATGTCACATGTTTATTAGAGAGAGAGGCCATATAATATAAGATTAATTATTGTAGAGTTGTTAGTTGCATTTTAGTTTTAAGCATGGTACAGTTATATATCCCCTTTCTCAAAAAATGAACTCTCTCTAAAGTGAAACCAAACGGGAGAATAAAAGTAGAGAAAACGGTACACTACGAGCAAAAGACAATCACAAATGACAATCTGTGACAATCTACTTTTAGTTATTCAAACCAATTATTATATAGAGTAGGAATGTTTTGGCTGAACTAAACACTAAAATGCAAGTTGATCACGCTGCTGCAGAATCATCTTCTTTGAGCATTTATTTACTTGCATCATATAAATTTATGTGTGTCCTTAACTTTATCCCTTTCTATGTATCCGTTTTTATTTGATTTATAATAATAATAATATGAAAAGCAAAAAGGAAAAGAGAGAAAGGTCTGATGGTCCGTACGTAGAGACTTGCATGCGTGGTGCTGACCGTATGAGGCAAACTGAATTAAATTATATTTATTAATTAATAATGTTTATATATGTATATATATAAAGAATTTTTTAATAATAATTTAATATAGTATTGGTAATGTACGCATGTATTGGAGATGAGGCTGGAGGCAGGAGCAAGTAACCGACCACCCAACCGCCCATTTCTCTTGTACGGAAGATGCTTTCCTGACCAATCTGAATTCCCCCATATGCACTCAGTATTCCAGGTATATATTTTATCATTTAATACTATACTCTTAACTTTAATATATACCTTTTCTATTATTCCAGGTATATATTTTATCATTTAATACTATACTTTTTAATTTAACATCCCAGCACCAGCACACAGCACATACTTTTCACTAAAGGATGTTCTTGCCTCATTATTATCTTTCCTTTCCATATATATATATATATAAATTTTTCTTTTCTTTTCAAAATCTCACAACGGCCTTGAACCTGCTTCTGCTTACTGCAGCACCTACTTTACACACACAAAATTAGGTAGTCCAAATATTTATTTACAACTAGCTACTTCTAACAATTGGTTGCTTAGAATCGATTGTTGTGGCCACAACCTGGAAATATAGTGTTATATATAGCCGCCCGCTCTACCACACTTAATTAACGTTATCTTCATCACGTTAGACTTTCAATAGGTTAATTTTCTGCATTTAATCAAATAGTATGCTTTGGTTTCAAAATTTGTGTACACGAGTAAAGACAAGCGAAGTGCCTTTCATTTGGTAGGTATTCCTCGCCTTTTACGAGAAAATGTCTTGTTTTTAATCCTCTATTCGGGCATGAAAGTTCACAGAATTCTATATTATTTTTTTTTTTTGGGGGGGTCGAACTCTTTTTTCCTTGTCTTTTTTATTTAAATTAAATTCTACCTATTTGATTTTAAAAAAAGTTCAAATCATATTTTAATTATTACAGTTTAATCTCTAGTTATAAACAGACATATCTGTTGATTCATTTACCTGTTTAACTTGATAAGTGTTTGAATTTATATGTATTATACTGACATTGTTGAATTCTCAAATGGATGAGTAATAAAAAGGAAAAAAAAAAAAAAGAAAAACAATAAAGAGTAGAGTAACAAATTATGTTGTAAAGATAAAATTTAGGAACCAAAATAAACTAAGTTCAAAAATTCAGAGATAACAATAAAATATAAAGCTCTCAAAAGAGATGCGAGTAATGGGGAAATACAGTTGGGACAGAAAGTACAAAGGGTGTTAAGAAATAACCCAAAGTAGGTAGATCCCTGCCACTGTAGTACTGGCTTTCCCAATTAGTCTGAACTTTTAGTCTGATTTACACACAAAAAAAAAAAAAAAAAGATTCTTCCCAGACCTAGAAATTCAAAACAACGAATGGGGCTTCCGTAATATTAGACTTTTTTGAAGTCGACCAATGTCCTCTAAGTTACATACACCTTACAGATAAAAAAAGAGTTGTTTTTTGTGTCTACAAGAAATGTAGCAAGTTGCAACCTTTTTTAACCCCCTCGGAGGCCCAACGCCAAGGATTTTCATTTTAGTGAAACCAATCTGATACTGATAGTGATAGCTTCAGCTTCAGCTTGAATGCTCAAAAGTGAAAAATGCCGAGGCCCAGCTGCTGCTTAACCCTAGACTAGAGAGTCTATTCAACTTTTGCCACTCCGACGCCAGGAATGCTAGTTTCAACTACTGTTTCTCTTACAAACCTAAAAAACCAATCAAATTTTTCATTTTTAGGAAATTAATAAATGCCCAATAATATCCGCTATTATTATAATGAACAAACTTATTTGTACCTTGCTAACTTGTCCTTTGATGATTGCAATATGTAAATTGAGAGAATAAAAGTTAGCGTGAGACCTGTTTTGCACCACACCACACGAGTCAGACCACCTTCAATTCAAATCAAATCCATTCACGACACTATTTCTTTCTCCCCTAAACTTTTATGCACTGAAAATATTTTATTTTCTATTTTTGCAAGATTTCTTGATAACCTATTCACTTCTAAAAAATTAAAATCACATTTTCTGTCGGCATGGTATCATCTTTACAGGTTCGTTCGATAGCATTTCTGTGTTAAGTTTATGATTTTCTATTTTTAAAAGAATATATATTTGTTATCTTTTTTCTGAATTTATAGTTTGGTAAACTAGAAAACAAAATTTGTTTTTAGAAAGAAAGAAAGAAAATGTGAGATTTTGATGTTCTTAAGAATACCCTGTTTTTTGGTTTATAAAATTTACCTAAAAGTTTTGAAAACTCAAAACTAAATACATCGTCAATAAACCTTGTTTTTCCAAAAAATGAAAATCTAAAGACCAAGTTGCAGCCAAAGAAACAGATAACAAAAGGCATTATCTAGCACATTATATTTATGTGTTAAAAACAAAAAACTAAATTACTTATGAAACATGCCTGGTTTTGTTTTTAAAAAAATCAAAACCAATGGAAAAATGTGCCTTCAAACAGTCTCAAGGCTTTTGTTTTTCAAAATCCAATGTCCTACTTACGAGTATCTCTTTCTCTAGCTTATTTTCAGTCTAGATTACCTTTCTTTCTCTAACATCTCTAACTTTTTTCTATCTACTTGGTTTTTCTCTAACATCTCCCTCACACCTCTCTTTCAGTCTTTCAATCTAATACTTTCTAAATGTCGATATAATCATAAAGTTTGAAGATTATAAAAAATTATTTTCAATTTTTATAATACAAAATGAAATTATAATTTGACAGTATCGAATGATAGTTGATTAAAAAACTAAATTCAAACATCATTTAGAAAAACAAAAAATTGTTGTCGAGCATTTTTAGTTTTTTATTTTTGGAAAAAACAGAAAACTAAAAAAAATGTTATAAAATGGAGCCTGAAATTCGTAAACTGCGTGGTTAATAAGTAATTTTAGCTTATTATGTTGTAAGGTTGAAGTTTGAGTAATTAAAATGCAGAGCAATTATAAGTAAGAGAGCAGTAGTTATCCTTAAAGAATGCATGCTTTTACCTGATCCGAACAAAACATATAATCCAGAAGTCACATCGATCTCTGATTGCTCCTCCCTGGAAAACGCCAAGAACAGAGGTTTAACAGAACGTTGCGGAAAAGCTTAATCCCAATCATGTACATTTTTGTATTATGAAGTTATAGAGTTCTTTTTTTTTTCTTTTTGAATTAAATGAAGTTGTTAACGATCTGCCACATTAGAACCAGTAACTCTTATTCAATTACATTTTTCTCTTTTTTCCTTACACTTTTTTTTACTGTTTTGTTATAATCAATTTACCACAGACACAAACTGTCCGACCCACAGTTGATTTTTATTCACTCATTCCTATGGAATAACCTACGTCATTATCATTCAAATCAACTACAATGGTACTCGAAAAAAAAAATCAATAACAATGTCATCATCATAAATATTATTGTTAAAACTGTGATCCACTAAGAAACCGGTTTACCACGTTTGGAATATACAAATTATTCACTTAACTAAAAAAAATTAATAATTTAGAGTGTGTATAGTATAGTTTTTTTTTTTAATGATTTTAGATGATCGAATGTATTTTTTTAAAAAAAAATCTTAAATAAAATTTATTTTTAAAAAATTGAATTAATTTAAAAATTATTTTTGGAGAACCATTAAGATAATCAACTTTAGAATATGCATTAAGAAAACAGAAACATATTTGTAATTAATAGAATCACTTTTGAATGTAGTATATTCAAACAAATATAATATTTGAAGTATTTTTTTTAAATGTAAAATATAAAAATATTTTAATTCAAAATAGTTCATGAAAAAATGCGCAGATACACTGTTACACCCTAAAAGCGGTAGAAAAACCATGGCACTCATAAGAATTTCAAAATAAGCTTCTGATCAAGTAAAATGCAAATCACCGACTTACCATGTATAACGGACCAGGACATGCTTTGGCCAATGTTGTTGATCCCAGAATTGTTTGCTAATATGTGGATGAGTATCAATATCTATTGAGAAGAAAGGGGTCAGAAGGCCAAGAAAAACTTCACTCTAACTGATGAGCAAGACATATGGATTCGCTAAGAAGCGCGGACACTATCCGACACGTGAAATTACGTGTTCTATTTTTTTTTTTTCAGACACCGCATACACTTCTTGAACATGTTTAGGATTTTTTTTAAATAAAAAAATAGATAACAAATACCTAACGGAGCACGGACGATTTTTCTTTGTTCTAATTAGTGCCCACGGACAAGGTATATAAACATACATATCTAAAAAATAAATAAATAAATAATATATTTCCAACGTGTCTGTGTCCATGTCCTACTCTTTTAGAAATTGACATACCGTCATGTCGTATCGTGTCCATGCTTCTTAGTGGATCAGTTAAGAATTTAATAAATTAAGCAAAAGGTTGTAAAAAAAAAATACACAGAAACCCACTCCTCAAATTATCTGTTCTACCATCAGCTATTAGACAACGAACTCTCAAATACTGACTATGGTATCTGATCTACTGCAGGAATCACCAAATCAACACATAGAAGCAATGACAATTGACAACAACTATTAGAACTGTATATAGAAAACAATTTCCAGCATTAAGCTAGGGGATATCCACCAATTAAATTAGAGATTAAAGGGATAGGAGTAATGACAGAAAACAGCTGTTAGAAATGTACTGGAAATGATTTCTTGTGCAACAAATTGGAGATCCACAAATTAAATTTATATTTTATACTGATGAACTACGATAGGGCCCCGGATATTTGTGTATATCAGAGGAAGAGAGTGAAGGGAGGGGCCCAGTGGTGTTAATTGAAGGGTGGGAATGTTGTGAGCTAAGAGTAGTTTCAGCAAGGATAGATTATATGTAATAACTTTTGGCTTAAAAGTTATGGTGCCTGGGAGGAAAGGAGAGCTCACGAATCATCCTCAAGCTAAGGTATCTACCGATTGTTAATAAATAGTAGTAGACTCTATCAATTCTAATATATATAACTGCATTGCAAAAGGAATAAACCAAACCGAACGCCATTAAAGAGAAGATATGGAAGTGCAGAACATGGTGGGGATAGAGCTTGTTTAAGAAATTGGAAGGTATATGTAGTGCCAGGAAAATGAGGTTGCCTGGTCCGAGAAGGCAAAAGAGGAATGAGGGAATGTATTGATACAGGTGTTGCCTTTTAAAACTACTGAGGAAGGTTGAGCGAGTAGTAATGGATCAATAGAGGAAATGAAATTGTGCTAGTGTTTGATATGCAATAAAGTTGGAGGTACCTAATTTTAATGGGACAGAACTTGATGGAATGATTAACAAGGGAGAGAAAATGGAGGTAGTTGTGCTCTGTTTGAATGGAGAAGCACTCCCATGGCATCAATGAACTAAAGAAAGGAGGCTGAATTGGATAGTTTAGAGAAATTTCGGCCATTGCACTTCAAATAGTGGTAATTATTCTTCAAGATTGCTGGCCGGTAGAGTGAGACATGTTTGTGGAGTTTATTCAGAAGAAGCAGCTGCAAATTTTGAGATGAATCCTCTTCCTATTGATGTTTCACATTTCGGCATCAATTAGGAGAGGATTGAGTTGGGTAGATAAGCTTTACGTTGAAGATATCAGAAGAGGAACTATTACTATCGAAAAAGTTTGCACAGATTTAGGAAGAAAGAGGGCTACAAGAGGAACCATCTGATGGGAATGGGAGAAAAGCACCTTGGAAAACCGAGTAGAAGATGAAGCAATCATAAAAAGAAGTTTGGAAAGGTTGAATTTGGTACTCCTAGAAATAGTGCAAAATTGAGAGGCTTTAGGGATTTTTTTTTATGTGGCCTTTATTCTCTCTCTACTTTCTTTTTCCCAAGTCCCATATCACCTTTCCTGCTTTCCCCCTCGCTTCACTCTCTCTCTTCCTTCCCATTCCCACTGGCCACTCTCTCTCCATCATCGTCCTTCCTCTCTACGTTATCTCCCCTCATCCCTGCCCAACCCCCTGCCTGTTCTCTCTCCCTATGTCCATTCTCCCCCTCTCTACTTTCTCTCTCCCCCTCCCTGCCCAACCCCATTGTCACCCCCGCCGCCCACAACTTTCTCTCTCCATCTCCCCATTCCCAGGTTCTGTTAAATGTTAATGTGATTTTAGCAAAGGAACCATACATCGATGTATAAATATGCAGATATTTCACTAGGTGAAGCACTGCAGTGCCAATCGGCATTCTGAAAAAGCAAGATCTCCAAGCAGGTCAACGGATGTCTATGATATTCTTCACTTGGCTAAAAACTTCTCCCCCATTACACTAGTTTTAGATATGCGAGTAAAGTGGATAATGTTTAGCTTAAGAGCTAGCTAAAAAGGGGCTCTACGTGAGCATGAATTTTTATAGGTGCTTGTTCCCCACATCTTATTGATTCTAATAGAGTTTGCTATCACCTAACCAGGAAAATATATATACATATCAAAAGTAACTACATTTCTATGTGTTAAGGAAGGGGTGTGAAGAGCATTAAGAAGTCGGAACATACAGAAATGCGGCATGTCTGCTACTTTGGCAGTCACACCATGAAGATCACTTCCAGAGTATCTCTGCAGCATAAATAAATTGCTTCAAATGTAAGTTGTCAGCTCAACTGTGAAAGACTTAGTCATCCAACTATGAACTGTAAAAACAGACAGATATCTATTCAAGCTACAATAGATACCATACCAAGTGGACATCAATCATTGGGACTTCTGCACTTTTTCGATTTATCACAAGAAGCCATGGGACAAGAAACTTTTCTTTTCCAACTTGAAAGGATCTACATTCAAATAAGATGTATGCCACTAGATAAATCAAGAAGAATCCACAAAACAAGATAGAATATTGTGGCAAATACAAAAGCAATCACAACATATTAATAATCAGAAGGGCCTAGATCAACTTAAACTTCAAATGTGCTTCAAGTAATCCCATAGTATAGCCTTTATATCCAACATTTTAGGTTATAGCACAATTTATAAAATATTAATAATTTAGCAGGTCGTAACAAATGTTGGTGATGACTTGCTAAGTATAATATCTTATCTTAGCAGGTCACGACAAAATTTTGAACCTATAATCTCAAAACAAATCCAAATTGATAAATTTCTTTATTAACAACTAAGCCAACTCATAGTAATGAAAGCAACCAACTAGTGCATGAAATAATAAGTTATCGTCAAGACCCTATTCCCATAATTAGAAAGAAAAATAAAAGTAAAATAAGGAGATTGTGTACATGAAGAAACCTTAAGGTTACACTTTTAAGCCCAATCCCTAAACGTCACCCAACATTCTCGTCATAAGGGTCAAACCACTCCATTTCCACAGGTGCAATGCAACAGGGCTAGAAAAACTTAGTAAAGCAAACAATACAATCTCAAAGATAGATAGCAGGCAGTAGGAAATACTGCAATCTTGTAACTGATTTTCAAAGCTAGACAAATGATGAGAGGATATATTTCAAGTATTGGTAGGGATTGTTGCATACTACAAATAGTTTTATGCCACATGAATTATTATACTGCTTTTCCTTTTTTAAGAAATAAGTTTTAAGAAGTAAAAGAGATGCAATAAACTTTCTTCATACAGCAAGAGTGATAAGACTATGTGAGAAGGTACTAAATATTTGAAACAACAGCAGAGTACAAATATCCTTAGGAGGTTGCTAGCGAGTAAATTGATTGGACCGACTATACTATTCTTCTCACTCTAGAAGAATCGACAATTGCTCCACTATCCATTTTCATCATCATTGTAAGAATTTCAGCACAAAACAAATGCTTCAAAACGATAGGCTCTTGGTTAGAAAATTCAGGTTATTAGATTCAGATATATAAACACTTATTATTCAGAAAATGTTCGATTAAACCGTCGGTTTCAGTCTAAAATAATTCGGCACTCCAAGAAATTGACGTAAACTAAAAGAAGTTTATGCACAGTACAAGATTCTCACATTTTATACGGATCAGCTCCCGTGTAGCCGACCGGCTTCGGTATAGGAACCAAAACCTAAAAATTGAAATGGATCAGTTTCTTAAATCATAACAGAAAATGAAAAAGCAAAGTTGAAGTGATGAACAACACATGCAACTCAATTGATGAATACCTCGCGATTGACGCCAAAAATTGGACAATGTCGACCGATCATATCGTGCCAAACCGTTCTCGACTGAAATAAACAAGACATACTTCTGTGAAAGTGACGAACAATTAATCTGAAACAAGAAGATACGAACAAGCATCCGCGAAGACTTGATAAACGAGAATAGGAAAACGAACCGAGTGATATTGTCCCTTCTTGCTCATCGGAACGATGTCTCCAGGCCTGTAAGCCAGCGAAATTGGGATCAGCGACAATAGCAAAACTAGGAGCGACAAAACTGACGGTTCTCCCATCGTCGACGACGGTAATTTGCATTTGCCCAGTCGTTCGAAGAATTGAAACTCTATACAAGGATATGGAATCGCTTTTCGTCTTCTCCCTTTTGGACTGGCGGGGGCCCAGCGTTCGCTCATGGGCCGGCCACTTTCAAATCGAGTTATATTTTGATTTTGGGCCCATCTGTGGCCAGGTCCATTTGAAAGTTGGCCCAATTCCGTCCAGCTTTTAGAATTTCACCCCTTTTTTAATATTTTTTAGATCTGGCTTTTTCTTCTTCTTTCTCTTTTGTTCAACCTTTACAAAGGTAGATAATCAAACTATCGACTTTTGAAAGAATAACTATCATTTAAGTCGTGTGTCTATTCTTTTTTTATTTTTTTACTACCTTAAAAAAAAGTTAATTTATTTTTTCTATTTAATCATTTTACGTAGTAGTTATCTCATTCTGTTAAAATATTTGATCTTCAAATGAAAAAATAGAAATAAAAGATAATAATAATAATTTTTACCCCTATTAATTTTACCTTAAAATTTCACTTTCATCAAATTAAAACGTCAACTTGTAACTTTCACATTATAAAATATATGTTTGATACAAAATTATTGATGGAACTTCAGAGAGAAAAAAAAGACAAACATTAAGTTGAATATTTGTTAAATTTATTAGATTTAGAAGATTTATTAGATTGTTTTGCTTTCGTGAGAGTAATAAAGTTTTCCTTTTTTATATTTTTCAAATGCTTCTGGTTAAAATTAGTGCTTGAATTTAATAAAATTTATTTTTTTAAGGAATGTAACAAGAGTTGTTCAAAAGGTATAAATTACAGATCAAACCAAACATATCTTAACGGGTTAAAGGCGAATATCTTTTTGATCAAAAAGTCATGGGTTCGAATTCCTTCACTCTCATGCGTTGTTGAAGAACCATAATGAATTAAATAACAAGAACATAATGACGTTACAAATTTAAAGTGAAAATCAATTAACCTTCCTAAATTCAATGATTAATTGTGGGAAAAAAACATTATTCTAAATAAACTATATTAGGTAATATATTAAATTTAGGCGAGAGGTGCCCTTCTTCTTGAGGTAGTGGGGTTGGTGAGTAAGTAGAAAATTATACTGACAATTCAAACTCCTCTTATTTTGTGCTGTGAAATTCAGGTAGCACAATCATTTCCCTTAGTTGTTGCTAGGATCTATTAATATTATCAAACTCACATATTCAACCAACTTGTAATTTGACAAACCAAACCAATACCTACCATTCAACCATAATCCACTTCTATTAAAACCAATAATTAAGACCTCAAAAGATTTATGAAACATACTAATTTCCTAATAAATTAGAACATAAAATAATATTCAATATAATCTATCATAATTTTGTCAATTTGAGCCTAGTTCAGTGTATAAAATATCTAAATCACATAGCAAAATCTATATACATACATATATAACCTATCATTACTGTCGCCTTCTTTTTTTGTTGTTGTTTTTAAATTAATATTTTTTAAATCATGTTTCAAATGGTCATGAGATTTTTTTTTTTTTTCAACTTTTGATTTTATCAATTTAGATAAGTGTTACAATTTTAGGTTCTATTTAGTTTTCGTTAATTCACTTATTAATTTTAACAAAAAGCAATATGAAAAATTTCATAAACTCACTCTTTTCAATAAAATAAGTATTACAAAAAAAATTAAGTTGATTAATCTACAAATTAACTATTAAATAATTTTGGCAAAATTCACAAATTTTAACAAAAATTCAGTTCTAATGTCGTTTTTCTTTGTAATTTTATCTATTTTGTTTATTATATATGTTTTATAATCATTGAACGCATATGAGAATACTTTTTTTTAATAATATTTCAAAAAAAACTTTATCAAATGATAAAAATTGCAACAATTTTTCAAGTTTAAGGTTAAAATTGCAACACGTATCTAAGTTTGCGATTCAATTTGATGAAATCAAAAGTTTATAGTCAAAATTGATACAAGTTTAGGGAGTCAAAATCGAACTTCTAACTTTTTTGTCGAAGATATATGTCTTAACAAGTTGAGTTATGAAAACTTAGCCAGTATAGATTCTTTTATATATCTGCTCTTAATTATTATTTTTTTACATATAGAATTTTCTAAATTACTGATGAAATGAATTGATTCGTTGAATTTTATTCATTTTATATGTAATTAGTGTATTACACTGAATGTTTAAATGTCAAAATTTAGGACCCACATGAATCTCATGACAAAAAAAGGTTGGATTTTGCTTAATTGAAGTAAAGTTCTTAGGCATGTGCAAATGCATAATTGAAGTATTATTAATTGAGTCATCCCTTCTATGGTTGATTTTATAGACCGCTCACCTAGCCATCAAACTCAACGACTACTCCAAATAAAATTGAACTAAATAAAAAAATCCAAATAAAAAATATAAAAATAAATAAATAAATAAAAATTACAACAAATAATCATGACAGTCACTGTGATGTAGGAAAAATTATTAGCAAAATAACAAGTTGAAATTTGTTGTCTGCAAAAACTGCGAAATTTTATAATATTAACAATCTTTCTCTAGTAATAATCGTTGAACTTCCATATTTATTTTATTTTAGTTTAATTTTTTTAACTTTATATAATAAAATTCAAAATATAATGTCTATCTTAATCTATAGATCTTTAAAAAATAATCATTTTAAATATTGTTATTTGTTAAAGTATTATAATATTAAATTTACCATAATTTATCAGCTTGCTTAAGTTTTTGGGTTGATTGACCATTTAACATGATAGCAGAGTAGAAGGTCTTGTGTTTGAATTCTCGTAATGTCACTTTGTGTTAAAGTAAAATCTTAACAGGAAATTGAGATGGTTGCCGATAGGACATCCATAGGTGGAACATGACGTGAACTCACTAAAAATTTGAGGCAAACACATTGATTTATAAAGAAAAAAATTAACCGTGAAGAAGTTTACATTTGCATTGAAGAAACAAAAGAAAAAAAAAAAAAAAAAACCTAGTGATTAATTTTTTTTCCTTACATAATTGTTTCTTTGTTTATTATCATTCCATTGAAAAGTAAATTTAGTAAAATGAACATTTAATAGCTTTTTACCTTTTCGTGAGTTTAGAAAAAGTTAGAATGTGAAAAGTCGTGTCCCTTTATGTCTATAAATTAATTTTTGCATTCCAGGCATTTATCTTTAATTGTATTTTAATGACGAAAATTCAAAAATTTGGTAACTCTTTATCTCTTACAATTATGTAAATAGTTCTCTTCAAATTTTTTTACAAGCATTTGAGTATTCTCTTTTCTTCTTAAGGGTTGTTTTTCTTCTTCTTTTTTTTTTGTTACTATTCATTGTTATTTTTTATCTTTGAATTTTTGTTGAATTGCTTAATCCAAATAATCTATAATCTTAATCTTTAATATATTGAGGGTGTATTTGACATAAGTTTAGGAAAAAAATGCTTTTTAAATAAAAGTATTTTTCTAAGAGTGCTTTTGAAAAAATTAACAACTTAAAATATCTTTAATATAGTTTCTTGACTAATTTTAGAAAATCAAAAGTGTTTTATAAAAAAATCTTAATAAATAAAATACACTTTAAAAAAATTATATTAATTTAAAAGTTATTTTTGGATAATCTATCTTCCTTGTATTTCTTCAAAAATAGCTTTCAAATTAATCCAATTTTTTTAAAGTACATTTTATTTGTAAAGATTTTTTTTAACAAAAAAAAACATTTTTGAATATCTAAAATTAGTCAAGAAACTATGCTAAACACATTTTAAATTCTTAATTTTTTCAAAAGTACTCATAGAAAAATAATTTTATTTAAAAAGTACTTTTTCCTAAACTTATATCAAACACACCCTAAATCTTTATATATTTACTATATTAAAAATGGTAAGCATAGAGAATCTTTGTTGTTGCCTAATTCTACTTTGATTTAGAGGGCATTTTTGTTCTCTCTCTTAAAGTAAAGACAAGAATGTTATCTATGGGGTACATGAAGAATTTCTTATCCATCCATGTTTATAGAAGAAAATAATAATATATTTCAAGTGCATTTATTTTAAAATTAATTAATCTTTTCAAATTCCATAAAATAAAATGAATAATCCATTATATTAGCCACTTATCATTCCTCATACATGGTTTCTTGAATAAAAAAGAAATGAAATAAAGTGAAAATATTAATATTTTTAAAAATATTTTATATATTTACTATTATTTGATAAATTCATCATTTTAATGTAAAGTTTTTTTTATACATATTATATTTTATATAATGCATCAAATTAATTTATCTTCTTATACTATCTCACTTCAATAAATAATTTTTTGTTACAAAATTTATAAAAACATATTTAATATTCATGCTTAAAATTTATAGATTGTATTAGTAATTAAATTATATATTTTAAATAAAATGTTATAAAATAAAATAACAATATCACGTAAAATTAGTAGATGAAAATGAAACTCCCCAAAATCTGTCATTTTTTGTCAGACCTGCTATTCAACTCATTATAGCATTACAATACTAATTATTGTACGTGTTAATAAATATAAATAATCACCAAAAAAAATTTCAGGCTTAATAATTTTCTGGTAAAATTGTCCATTGAACATTTAGCCAGTGGTAAAACATAATGGCAGTAAATAAATCTATTTTTATTTTGACATAAGATCGAATTATTATTATTAAAAAATAATTGCAATACTTTAGAGAAGAGAGGAAAGAAATTTACTAAACTTCAAAATTCTCCTAAAATGCATGAATTTATCTATTGTGGCTAAAGCAAATTACTTAGTGTATTATCTATAATTAACTAAAAAACTTAATTAATTTATGATGATTTCATTTGTTACTTTATTATCAAACAGCCTAACTAATTACCATTTAATATGTAATAAAATTGAGGACTCAATTAATCATTTAGAAATTATTCAAACAATTTTGTCAAAATCTATAAACTATCAATGATACAAAAGTTTGAAATAAAATATGTCACAATATGATACTACATTATTAGAGCTAATATACTTGACCGGATACAAAAAAACGTGCCCTAAAAGATTTTTGTTGTTTGATTTGAAATGTTATGTGCACTTAGAGACTATACAACAATCATGTGATAAATTTTTTTAAAAGAACATCTAAGAGCCTATACAATAGCTATATTAAAAACAATAAAGGATAAAGATCTTTGTTCAAGGACCATTTCTTAGTTTTCATACATTAGTTTTAGAATTAAAAATGTATTTAAAATTAAAAAAAACAAACAAACAAACAAAAGAAAACAAAACAAAATAAAAAATTATTAGCAAATAATGTTATCTTTTAAAAGCATTTTTTGTTGACTTCCCTAACGTCTACCTTCTCTATTTGTAGTCAATTGACATTCCCCGTCCCACGAGTTTTTTAATTTTTATTTTTTGAAGACCTTTTTAAAATTTTAAATTATCTATTTTTCAAAAATTCATTTTTTTCCTTCTATACTCAATTTTGTTTACCTATTTTTTCGCAATAAATTTCTTTCTCCCTAACCTTTTAGTCTCTGTCAAATAAAGTATAGTTCAACTCTGGTTAAAGACATAGATTCTAAAAAGAAAAGAAAAACCTTTTCGTCTCTATATAAATTTTGTTTTTCATTCTCTTTAATACATTTTATTTCCCTCTATCTTCTAACCTATCTTTCATTTTTATCTATCAACCAATTTGATATTCTCAAAAAAATTATTTTTTCAAATTTATCTTTCAATTTATATTTATTTTTAAAACTACTCTCTATTTGTTTCACTCTCTCATAATTATTTTTTTCCATCAAATATCTAGGCTGTCCATAAGAGAATTCGGTAATTCCCAGGCTAATGGTGACCTTGCGATTTATTGGGAAGTCGTGGCTTTCTACAGCTTGACGTAACTTTTCGCCAAGTACCATGCAGCCTGTGATGCTGGTGTCTGGGCATACTATAGAGAACTCCTCTCCACCTGTTCTGCAAAAAATATCCTTGGTCCTAAGGTTGTTAGATATGAGGGTGGTAAGCTCGGATAGAATTTCATCTCCCTTATCGTGGCCGAAGGTGTCATTTATTGATTTGAAATGATCGACATCAAGTGCCACGATGCCGTGCTTGATGAAAATTGGATGAATGGCGTTTGTCAGGCTTTCCATGGTTTCATTAAAGTGGCGTCTGTTATAAATCCCTGTCAAAAAGTCCGTTCGGTTAATTACGTCGAGCTCATGGGTTTTCTTGAGGACGAGATACGACGTCTTGCGGTTTTGATTGGCAAGCAAAAAGAACATCAGGGATAGAAGGCTACTGACAATAATGCTCAGTGCAATCAAGTAGGAGCTTTTGAATTCTTCACCTTGTGACAGTAGGAAGGCGTCAGATGCGGCGACGGTCATGACGTATTGAAAGTCTTCCATGACCAGGGTTTTAGTCTGT
>JAOANK020000046.1:82967-93743 GCA_026257165.2 Telfairia occidentalis | reverse complement strand
TTTTATTTTGTTCATTTTATTATTTTAGTTCCTTTAAATTAAATAAGTATCAATTCATGTTTTTTCTAAAAAAATTAAAATGGTACTATAGAGTATAAAATTTATATTTTCATCGTGTATATATTAGCATTTGTTTTTCCAAAATTGAAACCTTCATCTTTTTGTTATATATTCATTAGGAAAATATTAAAATCTTTCTATTAAAAAAAAAATTTATGTAGGCATTGCCAAGTAATATTTTTTAAAGTCATGAATTTTTCATAATTTATAAAATTCTCATATGGATATTCTCTTTTTAAGGCTTCGATTTGGGGCTTTATTCGGCCCGGCTGGTTGGACCTTTCAAAGGCTCATTAACACAACCCAATACCATCTGTACCAAGGAAAAAAGAAACTCTCTGTTTTTAGTTTTTAGTTCAACTATCGAGTTAAATCACCATGGACACAATAACTGGATGAATTATGATAAATTTAAGGTTATAAATCCTCTTTTGATCCCTAACTTTTAAGCGTATTTTATCTTGGTATCTGAATTATTAAAATGTCCGTTTTTGTCTCTATCTTTTTTTTTAGTTCACTAACACGTGAGGTTTGAACCTTTGAGTTCTTGGTAAATGATATATGCCTTGACTAATTGAGATATACTTGATTTCACATATTTATTTTATTTTTACCAATTGATGACATAACTTCTAATATATGTATAAATATGTTCATGTGAACATGTATTTAAGCTACATAAATTGAAAACGAGTATTGGACAAATAAATGTTAGATGACAAAATTACATAACAAATACCATGTTTTTAGTTTTGAACTTTTAAATTTTTTCTATTTTAGTATTTGAATTTTCAAAATGTTTGTTTTGGTCCATGAACTTTAAAAAACAAAGCATTTTGGTCTTTATCTTTATTTTATTTTTAACAAATTAATGATATAACTTCAAATATATGAATAAGTATGTTAATGTGATTATGTATTTAAACCACGTAAGTTAAAGACAAGCATCAACAAATAAATATTAGATGATAACATTATATACCAATGACCAAAATGATCATTTTTTATAAGTTTAGAGACTAAAATAGTATTTTGAATGTTCGATGACTAAAATGGAATAAACCTGAAACTCTAGGGATCAAAATGGAACAAACTTAAATGTTTAGAAACCGAAATGAACATATTAAAAGTTCAAGGATCAAAACAGAGCAAATTTCAAAAGTTTAGGGACTAAAATGAAATTTAAACTTAGAATTAAAAGTTTAAAAACTAAAATGAGATTTAAATCTCAATTTAATCTTATACCAAATGTGGTAAATCTACCTCAACTTAATTAAGATATATATCTTTAGTCAAAAGATTTGAAGTACAAATCTTCGCTCTAAATATTATTAAACTAAAACTAAAAAATAAAAAATAAAAAATAAAAAATCTTACATCAATGTTTTAACTTTCACAGTAAATCGTATAAGACACTTGATTTTTTTTTTCCGAAGATCGAGTTAAGCTCGAATTGACTACTTGGAGCACTGCATTACACATTGTCCGTAAGAATACTTAAAAAATCTGGTGAAGTGCAATTTGAAAATTCCAATTTAAAAAAAAAAAAAAAGTTAAATTTAAATAAAGTATAATAACAAAACAAATAAATCGTAGGCGAAAATTCAGATTTATTTATTTTGTAAATTGCTCCCCATTTGTTCGGCATCAACATAGCAGAGTTTATACTTCTGGTGTATTCTGATCAGCTTCGAAAATGGCGAGCTCCAGCGTTGTGCAGAGGAGTAACAATTTCCTCAGAAAACACAGGAAGTGGCCATTTTCACCCTACAAAACCAAATGGCATCAAACTTTCAATCAGGACGAAGCTCTGCGAATCCTAAAGCAAGCTGCAAAATCGCCGGAGCAATCGAATTCCGATGAACCCTACCTTCTTTCAGCTCTCGTATGCTCCTTCAAAGCCTACTGCTGCGCTCCAACCCCCAATGCCTACCACTTCGTCCTCAAAACCCTTGCTCGAACCTCCCAATTCCACCACATTCCCATTGTTCTTGATCGGCTCGAACGCGTCGAGAAATTTGAAACCCCAGAGTTCATATTTGCCGACCTCATCAAAATTTACGGACGAATTAACAGAACTCAAGATGCTATCAATCTTTTTCGTAGGATTCCCATGTTTAGGTGCGTTCCTTCTACGTTCTCGCTCAACTCTTTACTTGCGGTGCTCTGTAGAAAAGGTGAAGGTCTTCAAATGGTTCCTCAGATCATATTGAATAGCCAGACTATGGGTATTAGGCTTGAAGAGTCTACTTTTCGGATACTAATTGCTGTGTTATGTAAAATTAATAAAGTTGGGCATGCAATGGAGATTTTCAATAATATGATAACTGAAGGGTATGGTCTTAATCCTGGAATCTGCTCATTGATATTGTCGTCGCTGTGTGAACAAAAGAAATCCTCTGCTAGTGAGGTTCATAGTTTTCTGGAACAAATGAGGCAAAAAGGATTCTGTCCCGTTGTTGTGGATTATTCTAATGTAATTAAGTTTTTCGTTAGGAGAGGGATGAGTTCAGATGCTCTCGATCTATTGAATAAAATGAAGACGGATGGTTTCAAGCCTGACATTGTTTGTTATACTATGGTCTTGAATGAGGTGATTGCGGATGGGGATTATAAGATGGCAGATGAACTGTTTGATGAATTGCTTTTGTTTGGTTTAATTCCTGATCTCTATACATATAACGTGTACATACATGGATTATGCAAACATGGTAATCCGGAAGCAGGAATTGAAATGATTTCTCGTATGGAGGAATTGGGATGCAAACCTAATGTGATTACATACAATATTCTCTTGGAAACTTTGTGTAAAACCGGGAAGCTTGATGCGGCAAGGAAGCTTAGAAGTGAGATGCAACTAAAGGGTCTGGCAGAAAACTTGCGAACTTTTAGAATTATGATCAATGGTTTATTTAATGATGGTGATGTAATTGAAGCTTGTGTCCTTCTGGAGGAAATGCTAGGAAGTTGTTTCCCTCCTCAGATTTCAACCTTTGGTGAGATACTTTCTTGTTTGTGCAAAAGGGGCATGGTCGGCAAAGCACTTGAGTTGCTGACGTTAATGGTTGCCAAGAACTTTTCCCCAGGTGCCAAGGCTTGGGAAATACTGCTCCTGAGCTCTGGAAATGAACTTACTTCTGTTAAGAGTCTAGAAAATACTTTCGGAGATTTAGCAGGCATCTAAAGAAACTCAACCCTTGCAGATTTTGGAGCACTTAAGCTATAGAAGTCGGAACGGCTATGCTTAAACAGTTCACTTTTCCGTACGACAATGAACCAATCAACCTGACCTTTTTAGGTTCACCCTACTCTCAATACGGTGAGGAGAAAAGATATGGGCTGTTGCTCTTCAAATGCTGTTATTGCCCTGCATTAAAAAGGATGATACTATTGTGGTTTATTAAAACCAAAGAATCATGCTTCGAGTTTATTTAGATTCCTTAGAGCGCAAAAATGCTTTTATGCTGGGAAGGTATTGCAATAACGACTTTGTTTGAGCTATCGGCTGGTGTTGTGATAGGTGGGATCGGCATTTCACATACTTTCTACCTGAAAAAGGGGAGAACGAGCCCTTCAATCTCCAGGGCTGGGCGAAGTTTACTGCAAATCTAACGTCTGATATTATAACTGTAAGTGGAGATTTAAATCTTTGCTCACTTTTTATCGAGCCATATTAGAAATCTTCATTTGCATAGAGCATAATCCACTTCTGTCATTATAAATCTTCATTTTCATAGAGCATAATCCACTTCCTTTATCTTTTCCCCTTAATTTTAACAAAGGTGATTCACTCGAGCATTTATTTTTTTTCACAATTCCTTGCACTGCTGCAAGGATAACTTATTAAATCTTAAGCTGTGCATATAGTGGAAACTTTTGCTAGCTTGGCAAGAAAATGAACATGTTATTCGATCCTAGTTGATTAGTCTGCTTTAAAGTATAATAAGTGATGTGTATCTATGAAGCCAAGCTAATATAAACCTGTTGTTATGTCATAGTCGACTGGTACAGATGCGATGGATGTCATTTTGGCGTCTTCTCATTAGTGGTTGTTTTCAATTAGATATATCATAGATTTAGTAAGAAAGAGCAGTGGTGGATAATGAGGATATGCTCTACCATTTTCGTTCAGATAAACTATATTCAAATCATCTGTTCCTGCATGTGTACAAAGTTAACCTCTAGTTTTTTGTATTTGATGTGACCACAGGACTTTGTTTTCCTTGTATTCTTCTATATGAAAGCATTGATTGTTCTTGAACAAATGGCCTATTTCTATTGAATTGAAACTTTTGAAAGAGCCTAGATATTAGATCAGATCAGCAAAAGTTCCTTGGGGCTACATGCGTGCAAGGAAGTAGGAGCATAAACAGTATAGTCGGAGTTAAGTTGGATCTCCTACCTCATTAGACAGTCCCTGTTAAAAGGATTTTTTCCCCTCTTTTCTTTTTATAAAAACTGATGTGAAGAGTGGTCAGTCTTTAATTTTGGGCTGGAAAAATGGGATTTTAAAGGTTAAACCTATGTAGGGTAATTTTGTTTGCACATGCAGATGGGTACCTTTTTAGGAATAGTGTTAAAAACGTGTTCCCTGCTTTTTAAAATAATTTTTTTAAAAATAACCATGAAAATTTGTTTGAAATGTAAAATTTTTGTGTAAAGTTGTTTTCAGAATAGCCCTTAATTTAGGAAAAAAAATCATTTTTTTTTCAAAAATATCAGAAGACTAGTCGAGAATAGTAGGAATAGGTGCACAGTAACTTTTGAACAATGTAGAAAACCTTTTTTTGACCCAACTTTACATAACATTTCTGAAAAATTGTTCCAAAGCGAACACTTAAACCGTATCTTAAGTTAGTTGATTCAGCATGGCTTTTAGTTGTTTGGTGAGAAAAGGAAAAAGAGATGAAAAAGCTTTTAGTTGAATCATTGATACCAATATGACGAGAAGAAGCCTTCCTCTTTTTCCCTCAAAGGCAACTCCGTCCAATTTCTTTGTTGAATCTCACTCATCATCGACTTTTCAAGACCTTCCGTGTCCCACTAATGGAAGTTGGAAGCTGTTGTGAAATAATTTTTTTAAAAAAATTATAAATGAACGAATCTAACATAAACCTAACCTATTGGTAACTTAAAAAAATTTAGAATTTCTCTATTTAATATTCCAAGTCCTTACGCACTTAGATACACAAGGAGGGTGGGATGTCTTTATTTCTAGTGGTTGAATACAAGTCATTACATGAAAAAAATGTCAGCCAAAGAGAACTAGAAAACTTTCAAACTACATTATCTTTGAAGAGAGAGAGAGAGATCTCCACAAGGATTTGATAATGATAATCTCATTTAGTTGCCAACTTCACAATTTTGAAAATTTTCAAAATCCATTTGACTTTTAGTGCTCGAAAGTTTTGTCGAGCTAACATCGCTAAGCATATTATGATGTTGATACGACTTAATGTTAATATATGACTCCTAAGTCCTAATTAATCACAAACAAGAGTTATTTTTATTTATATTTTTAATTTAACCATTAACCTCTTCCTATGCTTGTTTTGCTTCTTAACTTTTGTATTGTCTACGCTTTTTGACCTTTTATTATGGAAATAAGTCTCGTTAAATGGGTTTTTTCTTTCCTTGTTATTTGGTTGGTGTATGTCTTTTGTATTGTCTACTCTTTTTGACCTTTTATTATGGAAATAAGTCTCGTTAAATGGGTTTTCTCTTTCCTTGTTATTTGGTTGGTGTATGTCTTAGGTGGATATTAAGTGGATTAATTCCTTGTTTATTAATTGATCGAAGATTCGATTAGAATTAGGTGGATTAATTTCACTTATTGTGAATGATTGTTTGAAGATTTGATTATATTTAACGGTTAGGAGTGCAAACATTGTCCCACATTGGCTAAGAAAGTGAGAGATTCATGATATATAAGTGAAAACAACTATCTTCATTGGTATGAGGCCTTTTAAGGTGAAACCTAAAGCAAAACCACGAAGACTTATGCTTAAAGTGGACAATATCATACTATTGTAGAGATATTTGGGGTGTTTTCCTCTTTAACAAGTGATATCAGAGTCATGGTCGGAACTTAGCTGTGTCGAAAAATCTTAAACAAAATTAGTGGAGCCTCACAACCATTATGGTGCTCGTTGTTCAAGGGGGAGGAGGTTATGATGGTGAGCAGAGACCATCATAGTTCCCACCATGTGATGTTCGGATGAATGGTTCTTTGGGTGGAGGCTCAAGTGAGTGCTCAAGATGAGTACCAAAGTGGGTGCCAAGTGGTATCTTGTTTGAGAGGAGGTTTGTTAAGAGTGCAAACGATCCATGATATATAAGTGAGGATAACTATTTTCATTAGTATAAGACATTTTGGGGTGAAACCAAAAGCAAAACTATAAAGGCTTATGTCCAAAGTGGACAATATCATACCATTGTGTCCAAGAAAAGCTTTTGGAAATTAAACTTCACCTGTTTCAACATATGGTTATTGCAATAGCCATCATTTCAAACTAGCCATTTTTCCTCTTGAGAAGAGTGCATTCCTTTGATAGCTCCCTATTGGAAAGCTCTTCTTTTATAGGTTCGTGGAGGGTCTTCTCGACCCTCTACCGCTAGGCTGTACTTTTAGTGATTATTACATATCTTGTCTCTTATAAAAAAAGAAAAGTGCATTTCTTTGATAGCTCCCTATTGGAAAGCCCTTCTTTTATAGGTTCGTGGAGGGTCTTCTCGACCCTCTACCTCTAGGTTGTACTTTTAGTGATTATTACATATCTTGTCTCTTAAAAAAAAGAAGAGTGCATTCCTTTCTCCCTTGATTGTTCTTGAGTTTTACAACGCTAAAAGTAAGGTTTCTGTTATGTTAAGCTTAAACAGTGTCTTCAATATCTTCCTTTAGATTCTCCATGGGAGAAGGATGCGCAGCTATCCAAAAGAAGATCGTGCCGCTACAGTGAAAGGTGCTCACATGTAACACGAGAGGCGCCCATATCAAATAAGTTCAAAAAAGTGGAGCTAAAAAAAAAGGTAGAAGCTTTCCCATTTTTAAAGTCAATTCGAATTTATTTTGCGAGACTCTAAAGATGTTGCTCTAGAAAATCGGATCACGTCAAGAAATGTACTCACTTTTTCTCTCTCTGTGTCTGTATCTTTCAACTGTTGCATCGAAACTCAATTTCTATTCCTCTTTATATTACCATTTGTATAAATCACTTTCATGAAATCATAGAGATCAGTTTGATTTTCACTTGAATGACAAATTAGATCTTTCAAAAGGAAATAATTCCTCCTGAATGAGTAAAGTTTTGTCGTGGGTGAATTTAGAAGTTTGTGGATCTGTCGTAAGCAATCTTGGCAAAGCAAAGCTCAAAGTAATAAAGGCAAAAACTTATTATCCCAATTATCAACGCCCACTCTGTCTCCCTTCATTGGGAAATTAGAAAAAATTGAACGATCCTTTTGATTATGGCGTGGAGTGGCAGTCTTTATCCACATATCTCCATCAATCACACTGAAAGAGGGAATATAATGTAAAATATTTTAATTGAAGGGGAAAGGAAAAATTCAATTTTTTTTTTAATCATACTTTTCTTCCAATTGGCCCACTAGAGTATAATTCAATTAGTTAAGACATATATTTGATCACAAAGTCGAAAGCTCAAATTCTCAACTTTTTTTTTTATCATACTTTTTTCCAATCGGCCAACTAGAGTATAATTCAATTGGTAAAGATATATATATCTGATCACAAAGTCGAAAGCTCAAATTCTCATCCCTTGAAGCGATAGCTCTCCTTCCTTCCTTATCTACTCCGTTCTTACCCATCAAACTATGCTCATCAACATATATGAGATTGGTCAGATTTTTCCTTCCTTATCTACTCCGTTCTTACCCATCAAACTATGTTAATCAAGATATATGAGATTGGTTAGATTTTTTTTTTTCTAGATTACTTTAACTATTTTTAGTCTTTTAAATTTCACCAGAATCTCTAAACGTTTTCGCTTTATTTTCAAAACTGAAAAATATAATTTATTGAATTCGATTTTTTTTTCTTAAAGTTAAACATAATTTAACTGATTAAAACATATATTATCGACTTAAAAAATCAAGTATATATATAAAAAATGTACTTTTTTTGAGTGATGGCGAGTGTTTTGGAGTGTCAGAAAAATGAAATCAATTATAAGTTTATAACTCATGCATTCACTTTTCTTTACGTTTCTAGTTGCTCGCTGGCTTCATCCATCTACGTCCCACCTGAATAATAATATCTTCAAGTTCAAGCATTTCTTCTGAAACCAACGCCATCTTAAACAGTAAAAAGTTCCATTAAAAAAAGAGAGAGAGAGAGAGAGAAGCGAATGAATTATTGCTTTTATTTGTAGGAATTTGTTAATTATTTTATTCGTTCTAAAAATAAATAACAAACAAATATTAAATACCAATAGAGACAGAGACGAAAAAGAATCGATTTTTTTGGTATAATTTGTTTCCATTTCGATTACGACAAGACGTGGATAGAATTGAAGATTTAGTCAACGAATTGGACTCATCACTTTGACTCTGAATCTAATTGAATCACAATACGACTTCTTTGAATCCAAGAATTTCATGTTTATCTTCTTTTCATTTTTCTTCCTGAAATTAATTGATCTTTATCCTAATCTACATATACACACATTCCCGGCGATCGGATCCAACTTTGATCATAAAAAACTTGAATATGATTATTTTTAACCTAAGATTTGAACCATATAATATACGATATGTTACAAAACAGCAAAACCAAAAAAAAAAAAAAAAATACAAAAAGTTACCTGAAATTGAAAAGGAATCGAAGAGATCAGAGAAACGAGGTTGAATATTTTGTATAGTGAAAATCAGAGACAAGGTTTGAGTGGTCACGATGGGGAAGACGGGCACATGAACAACCCACTCATCAGCTCCCACGTGGCCTGGAGTTGCCTAGCTGAGTGAGTAATGCACGTGCCCTGCTTCTCCATCCTGATCGGCACGCACCTTCCGCCGCCGCCCTCCGATTAGAGAGCTACAAATTTGGATGCAAATTGCCCGACGGAGCTGCAATGGTGGTGGGTGGCTTTTTTTTGCAGCCATATTTATAGCCATAACGATGGGTCAGTAGGAGGTGGGGGCCTCGAGGATTTCAATTCAAAAGTGGCTTTGAATGTGAGAAAAAAATATATATTAAATTAACTTTTACATTTATGTTAAATAAATATTTAAACTTAAAAAAGAATTAAATAAGTTTCTTAACTTTAAAATTTGAAAATGCTTAACAAATTTCCAAAATTTTAATTTTGTGTTTAAATACATCATTGAACTTTAACTTTTGCATCTAATAGATTTTTGTCTTAATTGACATTTCACAAATTTATTAGACATAAAATTAATAATAGATTCATTAACTTTTAAACGTGGAATATGTTAGAGACTTATTAGATACAAAATTAAAATTAAAAAAACTTAGTAGACACTTTTAAAATTCACACATAATTGAAATTTTAGAGACCTATTTGACATTTTTATAAATTTATAGGGCAATAGTAGAATGAGGTTGCCAACATTCTGACAATTCATGCACTAAGAAACCAGTTTTCTAATATAATATATTATAGAAGACTACCCACCTTGGACCTCGCTTGAAATTACGCCCAAATTTAGATTGATTTCTTTCCTTTATGTTTCTCTTATACTAAAAAAAAGAGATTTATTTTAAAGAAATTTGAAAGTTCAAAGATAAAATTTATAATTTAATCAACAAATTATTCAACAAATTATCACAACCTTGTAATATTGGTGTAAATTATCAATTATATTAAGGCGGCTTCCTCCAACAAATTTATGAAGCTTCTCGGTTGTATCACTCCCCTACAGTGACCTACCACCTCCCACGCCCAAGCTCACAGCCAATCACAATTCACAATTTCAAAGCCTCACCGGTGACCGGCCAATCTCTTTCCGTTCATACACCGCCACCACTCTCCCGCAGTACTGTGTTGATTCTGCCCGTCTTTCATTTTCCCTGCGTCACCGCCTTCTTTTTGCATGTATTTTATTATTCTCACTAACCTCCCCACAATATCTTAAATCTCGTCTTTTTTAGTTGATCCATGAAAATATATTATTTTAAATAAAAGAAATTAAAACCCATTCCCTTCCCCATTATTTAATCAACCCAAAAGTTTCCTTTGCTTCAAAAACAAGTTAAAAATTTTCTATAGCATAACCAGTTTGAACGCAACGTGTTTAACTTCTTGATATTTCAATCATATTTATTTGTAATTAATCCACAGTTGGTGTTAATAACCAATATCAAAAAAAGTATTTTTCTTTATATGGATTGAATTATAATATAAGATTTTTTTAAAAAAATGCTTAAACTTAGCTGTTAGGTCCCCACGTACTTTAAAAAGGATTGTGAGACGAGGGGGCCCTTGAGAAAACATATTGGTGGCACATTCACGAAGGGTAAGGGTGAAAATCTTATAAACATTAATTATGATTTAATTAAGGGGTCGAATCATTAAATTAAATCATTTTCTTCTTTTTAGTCACAAAAAAGTGAATAGTATGTTGGGAATAACAATACGGGATGCGGAAAATCCCCTGAGGACTAAACTTCAGTAGCCTAATAGTATTCCCCTTCCACAGTTAAGTGCAGCAAAAGAACACACAACAATAAATGAACCA
>JAOANK020000046.1:65042-82867 GCA_026257165.2 Telfairia occidentalis | reverse complement strand
TTTTTAAAAATCAAAAAATAAAAAAAAACTTTTTTCTCTCGTATCTCCACTCCTTACATGTTGTTGAATTAAAAAAATAATAATAAAAAATAAAGTCGATGCCTTTCTTAATAGTAAATTGTCAAAAATCGATTAATTTTTAGGTAACAATCATCGTCTGAGATTACAAACGTTTAACTGCTAAAAAAAGTTTACAAAATTTTAATATTTTATGTAGGGATCACCATACATACAATTTTAACTCATTTTCTTTTACTTTTTTCGTTAGTTCTAATGATCATTAGATAATCCATTGTGATTTTAATCTTACTTTGGTTTTATTTTTTCGGTATATTTTTGTTAGAAATACAAAAGCAGCCCCTAGTTCTAACAAATATAATAAACAACAAAATAAATTTTAATTAAGCATACCTACTAAAAAGGCATAAATAACTTTGTTTTTCAAATTACGAAATATGTTTCGATTTAGGTATAGTTTTGCTTTTCAACGGACTGCTAATATTTTTTTCTTTTTTCTTTTTTCCAATAACGCCGACCTACAAAACAGTAGCTAAATTGGCATGAAAATTCAAACAAAAAACGAAAAGTGAATGGCTATTTCGAAGACTGCAGTGTTTTTTTAGGTCGTTATTTGTTAATTTCATGTCAATTTATAGATCAACTTATTTGGATTTTACATGTGAAAATATTAAAACGTAGCCGCCACAATGTGACCGTTTTATGATAACTATTAGATTTATATTAAAAAAAAAAATTATGTCTCTTAATAACCACCATATATAAATTTGAGATGTTTTACTATTTATCTCATAAATCTAACTATGAAAAATAATTAGTCACATTGTAGGGACCTCTTCCAATAATTTTTGCTAATGTGAAATGATTTTTCTTTTATTTTTATTTATTTATCTATTTTTTTTTAGTGAAAAGTGAAATGATTTTCAGATGAGTGGCAAGCATGATTTGCAATTTTTGTCTAATCAACCGGAAAATCCGGAATTATTATCGTTTCTTTTTTTCCTTTTTCAAACCACTGTTCATTTATCTTTTTCAAGTCTATGCTTTTTAATATATTTTTGACGACTGAAAATTAGAAAAGAAATTCATTGACCTTGTTCTTATAATTACTTCATCGATATAAATTCTCTCGTAACTTGTAAAAATGTTTTCTTCTGGATTCTCTAAAAAAAAAAACAAACGTTTTTTCCCTTTTTATTGTATAAGTCAAAGAAATACGCAAACTTTTTTGGCCTTTCAAGATTTAAAAATTTGGTGAATAAGATTCTGTCGTTGTTGGCTCCGGATTGGCCGACAGACAACTTGTTGCTTTGCAATTGCCAATGTTATTTGACTTCGTTAGTCGGTGGCAGGCGTGAAAGGGAAACTGAGATTGGGCTGTACCACGCAATTTGAAGCCCAGATAGAGGCCCATGATAACCCAATTTGAACCCATATTCATTGGGCGGAGTGGGCTTTCTCATTTAAGCGTGTTAGCATTCAACGGGCCATCTATAAGATATTTTAAATAGAACGAGTAATATAAAATATAACACCTTAACTCGAACAGACGCGTCTTATACAAATTTGAAAGGTAAAATTGGTATATGCTTTAAAACAAAATTGAATGCTTAAACGTTAGAGATGGTTTTGTGTGAAATGATATGTCTGTTTGTATAGACACATCGAACCAAATAATCTTGTCCCGTTGGAAGTGACTTGTGTGAAACAATATGTCTATCTATAGAGATATGTCTCAATGGATACGTCGACCTGAACATTTGGATTTCATTAGATGTGACTTTGTGGGAAAAGATGCATCTATGCAAACACATCTCAATGGACAGATAGAGGTCCATGATAGCCCAATTTGAGCCCATATCCGTTGGGCAGAGTGCTTTCTCATCTAAGCGTGTTAACATCGAACGGGACATCTATAAGAAATTTTAAATATAATGAGTAATATAAAATACAACATCTTAACTCGAATAGTCGCGTCTTATAACAATTTAAAACGCAAAATGAGTATATGCTTAAAAAAAAAATTGAATACTTAATGATTTTATGTGAAATGATATGTCTGTTTATACAGACACCTCAAACCAAATAATTGTGTCCTGTTGGAGGTGACTTTGTGTGAAAATATATGTTTATCTATAAAGATACGTCTCAATGGATACATTGACTTGAATATTTGGATTTCATTAGATGTGACTTCGTGTGACAATATGCATCTATGCAGACACATCTCAATGGACACACTAATATGAACAATCATGTCCCATAAAAATTTGAAGGGCAAAAGGAGCGTGTACTAAAAAATCAATGGCAAAATTGGAAGGTAAAATTTTTTCTTCAAGCCCCCTTTTAATGTAGTACTAGTTAAGTAGTTAGAAATACATGCGATGCACGTGTAAACGTGTAGTTTTAATTATCGGTACTTTTAATCTAAAGTAAAAAAGATAATAATATTTTTTATAATTGAGATTGATATGCAACATATTCATTGATTCACAGAAAAAGAGATTAATTTGGAGGAAATGTTATTGTTTACATTATTCACTTGAATGTAAAGATAAAAAATAAACATAATTCTAAACTTTGCTAATATTAGTTTTTAAAGTATAATACACTCTTATTAAAATTGTATTATTCGATAACAATTAAAATTAAAATATTATAAAAAGTTGAATGAGTAATGTGAAATATTATAATGATTAGATGTAACTTGATGTGAAAGGACATATTTATCCGTACACATACCTTAACCCAAACAGTCACATCTCATAGAAATTTGAATGACAAAATGTGTATGTATTTTAAAAAGAATTTTTAAATACCCAAACATTATAGATGATTTAATGTGAAAGAATGTCTATTTGTACATAAACCTTGAATCAAATAATTGTACCTCGTTAGAGGTGACTTAGTGTGAAAAAACATGTTTATATGTAGAGACCCATCTTAACGGACACATCGATTCGAACAGTTGGATTCAATTAGAGGTAATTTTGTGTGCAATGACGTGTTTATGCAGACATATATCAATTGACACATCAACCTGAACAATTGTGTATCGTAAGAATTTGAAGGGCAAAATGAGCATGTATTAAAAAATTAAGGTAAAAATTTATCCGTCATGCCCTCTTTTAATCTAGCATATATATAGATATAAATAGATAAAAATATTTTTGAGACAAAATAGAAAGTATAAAAGTAATTTATATAACTTTTATAAAAATATTTTAGGGATAGAACAATTCAATAAAACAAAAATTGATATGGATATTTTCCTGGTCGCCAGGACTTCCAGTCATCTAAACTCCAGATTCCAGTCCAAGAGGAAGCAACAACTAAATGAAAATGGTAACATTAAGAAACGACACCGTAAGAGTCGATTGGGGACGGACGTATTTTGTCAATGTTGTGTTTTTTAATTCGTTTTGCCGTCCTCTAAAACTGAAACTTCCTTCTTAACAAATACAGGACGAAGACAAGAACACTGCATCACCTCCTTCGTTTGTTCTATTCCATTCGATTCCCTCCACTTTGTTTCTTTAGCTAATAATTATATCACACGTCACTGTACTGGAATCCTGCGATTATGATTATCGTCTTCCACTTCTCCTATGTCATATATACCAAATTGTTCTTCCGCTTCCTACGAGGTATTAACCAGGGCCGTTCAACTGAGAGGTTCAAGTTTGCCTCGAAAACTCCCCTCCACATCGCCGCATCTTGATTTGAATCATCATTTTTGGCGGCTTCGGTCTCCGGAAATCCGAGTTCATCGTGCTGCTTCCAAGCTGGTGGCTAAGGACGGTGTTGCTGAAATGGCTGTGATGGAGTTGGAGAGTGAGAAATCTGGAGTGTTGAGAGTGGGGCTCATCTGCGGAGGTCCGTCTGCGGAGCGTGGAATTTCTCTCAATTCCGCTAGATCAGTTCTTGACCATATACAGGTACGCAGGGGAAAATGCTGGCTAGGTCCGGAGTTTCTTGCTCTAAGATTTAAATGTTTTCGAGAATAGATAAACCTGTAACTATAACAAACTAATAGAAGCTAAAAATACTTCATGTCGATAGTTATTTGATGATGTTATGATGAAATAATATTTATGTAGCTAATATTGACAGAACAAGTCATCAGACGCGTATAAGTTTTGCTTGTTGATATATAATTTTAATTCTATTAAGGAAATTGTTTCATCGCCGGCGGATTTGGTGTTGCGTTTCTGCGCGTTTTGTTTCCGATTTCCTGTTCCAACTTGCGGTTTACAATCGTTAGTAATTATTATTGAGAATAGTAATTTACGTATATAATCTGAAGCAGCCATTTATTAATTTAACTTTTATGTAACTACTTTATCTACATTAGGGAGATGATCTGCAAGTGAGCTGCTACTACATCGATACGGAGTTGAATGCGTTTGCAATATCTTCCGCTCAGGTACTTGTAACCTGCAGCCTTCCTTGATCGATTTGATCCTTGCTTCGTTTGATTTCGTATTTCTCATGCTTCTAACTTTGCTCAAGAATGGGACGAATCATAATGATTTGCGGTATCTTACAATATTTGCATCCTTTGATCTGATTTTCCATTTCACATTATACGTGCTGTTTCTCATTTATAGGTCTATTCAAACACTCCAGCAGATTTTGATTTTAAACTTAAAAGGTAAGTTCAAATTATTTAATTGATTTTATGAGTTTTTACTTGACTTTAAGAAGTTAATCTGTTCGTTTGTGAAGCCTTGCCCGCGGGTTCCGGTCTTTGACTGATTTTGCTGAGCACCTTTCTACTTCTGTGGACATAGTATTCCCTGTTATACATGGTCGGTTTGGTGAAGATGGTGGGATCCAGGTGTGGGGTAACTTTTAGTTGTCACGATGTGGATTTACTTTTGTTCCTCATATACTTTTATAATAAATAAATGTTTGTTGATGTGTTTCAGGCACTATTGGAAAGGCATAACATTCCATTTGTTGGAACAGGTTCAACGGAGTGTTCACATGCCTTTGACAAGGTAAGATGATCTTCTGTATACATTTTTCAAGACCTACTTGGCTTCTGCATTACATTTGATTTTGAACATGTCATCTTAGACTGACCTTTGGAGTTGAAGTCTCGGTGCACCAACATATAGGAATTTAGCTTTTGACTTAAGCATGAAAACAAACAACAAATTCAAATTTGTGCATCACAGCTTATTTTTGCAGTACATTCAGAAAAGTGGACACAACACAATATATAACTAAGTGACAACCATCATAGGTTTTATTTAGTGGTCAATAAGGGCCAATGTAAATAGTAAAAAACTTAAAAGGAATTCAAACCATGATGGTCACCTGCTTAAGATTTAATATCTTACAAGTTACTTTAGCAACCAAGTGTTGCAGGGTTGTGAGAATAGTCAAAGTGAGCGCAAGCTACTTCGGACACTTACGAATATTAATATATATATATATATATATATATATATATATAATGTGATGAACAATTTATTGCATAGACTTGGAGTCTAGAGTACTTGTTGGATTATTTACTGGATCTCGTTAGTAGTAGTAGTAGGTTACAGTTTTATGCTAACACTATAAAAATTGTCTCCTGATTGTATGGGCGTGAGGGTCAAGAAGCATGTAGTTAATATGGGTGAGTTTAGTAGAATAAGTTTAGATGGTGTCGTGGGGAGGTTCTGTATGGGAGACATTTGAGGTGCTTTCTGCCTACTATGTCATAATTGACCATTTTTCTTATAGTATTGTTAACCCGTTGTTTCTCTTGGTCATTCGTAGTATAATGCCTCCTTGGAGCTCGATAGACTTGGATTCGTAACAGTGCCTAGTTTTCTAGTGCAGGTAGTTTTTCAACCAAACTTTCTAATTATTTATTTGCCAGAATCGCTTCTATCAAAACCCATCATGAATTTATATGGGGCATCTCTATTTTTTCCATTCGTATAGTTGATAGCTGGGATGATTTCTCAATTGTGGGCCATCCTAATTTTTTTTTCATGGTTATAGTACCTGCTACCTGGATACTCTTCAATTAAGTTTAATTTTTTTTGTCGAATGATTGTTGGGATCTAGTTTATTTTGGTTTCACTGTAGACCTTACGCATCTATCGTTTATTATTATTATTATTATATTTTGATTCCTGGAATGATTTTAGGTTGGCAGTATCAGTGAATCTGAGCTATCAACGTGGTTTTTGAGAAATCAGCTAGATCTTAGCTCAGGAAAAGTCGTGGTAAGTAAATTGTTCACTTAATATGGAATCTGTCTATTGTGGGATTGTAAATTTGTACATTACGACATACATTATTTTCTAATGTTAATTCAGGTAAAACCAGTAAGAGCAGGATCAAGCATTGGTGTAACTGTTGCATATGGAGTGGTTGATTCACTTGAGAAGGCTAACGAAATTATTTCAAAGGTGCTATGACATTATTTTCCAATACCTTGTGCTGATACAAGGGATAAAATCGTTTATGTCTGAAAATCTTGCTTTGAAAATAATATTTTTCTCAGTCATCTGGTAGTACTAAATCTCAAATATTATTGCTCAAATAGAAGCTGATAATGTGATTCTATAAACATGTGATTCAAATGTTAATATCTTAAACTCATAAAACGTGCACTATTTATCTTCTATAGGAAATTGATGACAAAGTCCTCGTTGAAGTATTTCTTGAAGGAGGCAGTGAGTTTACTGCGATTGTTCTTGATGTGGGATCTGGTTCTGTTTGTCATCCTGTTGTACTACTACCAACAGAAGTATATTCTCTTATCTCAAAATAACTTTTCTTGTTTGGTTTTCTCCTAATTGACATATAATACATCTTAAATTCTCTCTCTCTCTCTCTCTCTCTCTCATTTTCTTAAAAAATCAGGTTGAGCTTCAATTCCATGGTTGGGATGATGCGGGAGAGAAGGATGCAATTTTCAATTACCGGAGGAAATATCTCCCCACCCAGCAGGTACAGTAATAGTGTAGTGCCACCTATACTTGCATGTCTGGTATGTATATTATTGAGTTTACTAGCTTGAATTATATTAAACCCTCTCTAGTAACTATTTGTTTTCAAATCATGAGGAGTCTGCATTGATAAAACAGGTCGCATATCATACTCCTCCTCGTTTTCCTGTTGACGTGATAAAAACTATCCGCAAAGGAGCATCTTTACTCTTCAAAGGACTTGGTCTCCATGATTTTGCTCGGATTGATGGGTGGATTTTGCCTAATTCCTTTATTGAAGCTTCATGCTCCACGGGGAAGTTTGGAAGGACTGAATCTGGCACAGTAGTTTATACAGACATAAATTTGGTAATGGTGTTTAGCTAAAAATTACAATTTTACTAGTAGCATACTTTCTTTCTAGGATTTCTTATTAATCGTATTTATATTCACAGATCAGTGGGATGGAACAAACCAGTTTTTTGTTTCAGCAAGCCTCAAAGGTACTTTGAATTTGTTGGCTTTATATTGTTATTTTGTCATATGGAACTCAGCTCGAGTTTAATAGGATTATCCTTGTGTACTGCCTGTAGGGCCTTGTTTATTATTTCACGGCAACAATGGAAAAATCTTAGCCTCTTTTACGAGATATTCACATTATTCTTTTGGTTAGTTCACATAATACACATTAATATTTATTAGGCTTATGCCAGAACCTCTAGTCGTTATTCTCATCTTCCTTGCTTAAGGAGCTTCATATGCATTCAATCTCAAAACCACATTTTTTTTTGTATCCATGAGTGTCCAGGTATCTCAAAACCACATCTTTACATCATGTTTTTGGTAAGATAAGACACATTCTTTACATCATTAAGTCTAATATACTCATTTTCAGGTTGGTTTTTCTCACTCAAATATTCTTCGGAGCATTATTTACCATGCTTGCTTGCGGTACCCCAGTCTAGGATCATTGGACTGTATGTCTGGAAATTTGCCTAGAAGATCAATCTCCTCTCATCGTAGTCAAGCATATTCTAACCATGAAAGCATCCGAAGAGTTTTTGTTGTTTTTGGGGGAGACACATCAGAGCGTCAAGTATCTCTTATGAGTGGAACAAATGTTTGGCTCAATCTGCAAATATTTGATGAGGTAAGTTACCCCAATTTTTGTCAAGATCTTGGATTTTGAACGTTCAAATTTATAATAATTGAAAGCGCAAGTGCTCAAATCTTGATCCGATTTAGTTAGTCTTGAATTTTTATCTTTTGTATTTCTCTTGTGGTTTTGAAGCTGAACACCAAGTATGAGTTAACCATCATGCAATGATGGGACAATTGACGATCCAAGGTTTTGTACCAACCTGAGTGAAAAATCCTACCGAAGACTTGAGTTTGAGAACTTTTAATTGCTTATTGCATGAAGAGTTTTGGTTTCCCAAATCCCATATATAAAAGTTGTCAGCTAATGGTTTCTGTCTGAAGATGTGATATATACAAAACCCAACTATTTCTCGTACCTCCATTGTAACAGATTTGTTTTGTTATCCTTCATTGATGGGTTATTTTTGTGTATCTGCGTCTCTTTTTCCTATTTTAGTCTGATAATGGTTTTTATGGCTACAGCTTGAAGTAACTCCATGTTTACTTGCCCCATCTATGGAGCAAACAGCTAGTGTGGATTTGGACAAAAATGAAGCTCATGTGGCATCCAGAACAGTTTGGTCATTGCCGTAAGTTCTATGACTATAGCGATTTTTTGAATCTATCACTCTCGTTGGGATGAGAAAGGAGGACGATGACGTTAGATGAAAATCTTGGTCTCTAAAATTTACATCTATTTTTCAGTCATATCTACTAAGTGCCAATCATGTCTATGATGATAATTATAGGAACCGTAGCCTAAAATGTTTAATAATTAGTTTGTTGAACGAAAACACACTTACCTAAATGAAAGGTATAGAAGGCATCCAGATATCTTATTATGCTCTTATCAAAAAGATATCTTATTATGCTGTTAATAAAGAGATCTCTTAAATATTTAACTTGAGGTTAAGTCCACAAGACAAAATGGTTAGAAAATGTTAAAGATTAATGATACCAAGTTTTTCTAACTTATAGTCTCCAAGGCAGCAACGCCTATTTAAGCAGCTGTTCAGCCCTTTTATATTTTTCTTTTATATGACTTTTTTTTTTCCTAAGCAGTTACTCTCTTGTGCTAAGACACACCACAGAGGAAGTTCTTGCTGCATGTATTGAGGCAATTGAACCAACTCGCGCGGCACTAACATCTCATCTGCGTGAACTAGTTGTGACTGATCTTAACGAAGGCTTGAAGAAGCATAGTTGGTTTGGAGGATTTGATATCAAAGATGAACTACCAGTAAGATTTTCCTTGGAGCAGTGGATTGAGCAAGCGAAGGAAGTTGATGCAACAGTTTTTATAGCAGGTGTTGTTTCTTACTACCAGGTGCCAATACCAAGCACCTTTGTACTGCTTTTCTTTCGTTTCTATTCCCCTTCCAATATGATGTCTACATTTATTATATTTAGCTGATAGCTAAACTACCGTCCTTTTTGTTTTTTAAAGAAAGGAAACTAACCTACCAAACCTGATTTCTTTTGAAACTGATCTTTTTGTGACCATTATGATGAGAGAACAAACAGCCTTTTCTATGATATTGAACTTATTACTTGGTCTTTTATTGCTCTGCTTGGGGTGTGCTCCTCTTCTCATACTTTATTAATTATAACGGCAATAAAAAACTTACTATTATTAGTCCCTAGCAGGATAGAACCATGGAATTTGAAGAACAGTGCAACTAAGTTCGAAAATCATAGCGCAAAAATTAACTGTCCATTTATGACTCTTATCTTATGTACATTATAGTGCATGGAGGCATAGGTGAAGATGGCACACTTCAATCATTGTTAGAGGCCAAAGGAGTTCCTTATACAGGTTTGCCAAAAATCATTATTGGTCGAAGAGGACTACAAGTAGTCGCTGCTAGTTCTTACTCACTTTGTATTTCATTTTCTCAATTGGAGGTCCCGGAGGGGCAGCCTCTAACATATGCATGGACAAAGTAGCAACTTCGTTGGCTCTAAACCATGTACGTTAACCAACTGATTGTTGTTGTTAATGAGATCAGATTTGTATCATTTATAAAACCAGCATATACTCTGTTCACAAATTATCTTTATGAATAGCTTTCAGATAAGGGGATACTTACCATTAAAAAGGATGTGAGGAGGAAAAATGATCTCTTGCATATCCCTATATTAAATGTATGGCATGACTTAACCTGCAAGCTTCAGTGTGAGTCGTTATGTGTTAAACCAGCTAGAGATGGTTGCTCAACTGGGGTTGCGAGATTATGGTAAATTATGTAACACGTTTCTTGCTCTTTGCCTTCTCTAAATTTTTGATTGACCGTTTGGAATATGAGAAACATCTCTTTGTTATGTATTATGTATATCAAATTATATTCAAACGACATTTTTATATTCATTTGCATTTTAATTATTTCTTCATTTTCTTGCCAATTGGGGCCCCTTTGTGATCCCTTGGCCACCTCTTGTGTATGACTTTTTGTTTGATTACAATTCTCCATTTCTTATAAAATCATATTAATTTTTATTTGAATTATTTCTTCGTGCAGCTGCGCTGATGACCTTGCAGTGTATGTGAAAGCATTGGAAGACTGCCTCGTCAGAATTCCTTCTAATAGTTTGTCGAAGGTACAAGTAGTTATGCCCATCTCGATGAAGTTTTCTTCATGCAATGTTATCTGAAACATAAGGACACGTTTTTCTCCTGTTCGAGTGCTGGAAAGTATCTTATATAAATCATAGACAGATAACAGGCATTGAAAGGCAGCTTGTGTCTTAGGGTAGTAATACGAAATGTGAACAATCAATCACTGTTAAATACTCATCTTTTCCTTTGTCACCCTTATGTTTATTTTTCTAATGGTTTTGGGCTAAACTGCATGAAATAAGTTAGTTTTCGGTTGTCTTCTTGTTTTTATATTTGATCCTAGTGTTAAGATGGAATATTATCATTTTTGGATTATAGGCACATGGTATGATCGAAATGCCAAAACCACCTCCAGAGCTCTTAATTTTTGAACCTTTTATCGAGACAGATGAGATAATTTTTTCATCCATATCTCCCAATGAGACTGAAGAACGACTATTGTGGAAAGGACAGAGTAGATGGGTGGAAATAACTGTAGGTGTTGTGGGAACACGTGGATCAATGCACTCGTTGAGTCCCAGCGTCACTGTGAAGGAAAGTGGGGATATTTTATCTCTCGAGGAGAAATTCCAAGGTGATCTATCTTTTTCTTCCAAATCAAGAAGGAATGCTAATATTTATTTGAAGTTCTATTAAATTGGGTTGATACAAAAGTGCTGGCAGTACGTTATTGTCTTGACTCCGGTGTAGGTGTTGAGCAAATATTTATCAGAAACTAAAAAAAATTGCTTATTCCATCAACGCCAAATAGTAAAACATGACGTAATGTACTTGCAGTATTTGATAGAACGCTATAGATATTTGGTTTCTTAACTTTTGTTTCTTGATCTGTCCAATGACACGTCTATTTGACAGGTGGGACTGGCATCAATTTAACTCCACCACCGTTATCGATTATTAGGTTCGTAATGATACCCCAGTCTTTAACATGGCCTCCTTTTATTTTTTGAAAATAGAGTAGATTTTTTTAAAAAAAACATAAGTAGCTACCATTCAGTTTTAGCTCGTATTACATGCCATACTTCAGCTCTCCTTTCTTAATTCAACTTTAAGAGCATAAAATTGCTCCAAACTGTGAGAAATATATGTTTAATATGTTTACACTGTATTGCGTTGACTGTATTTATGAGGATTTTCCTTTTTGCCCAAGTAATGAGGCGCTGGAGAAGTGTAAACAACATATTGAACTGATCGCAAACGTACTACAGCTGGAAGGATTTTCACGAATTGATGCATTTGTAAATGTTGATAATGGAGAGGTAAGTCATTTTTATGATTTCTCCTTACTTGCCTTCTTCCTTATACTGGTTGCGTAATTGTCAAACAAGACAACACTTTTTTTTGAAAGGAAACAAAACAACATTGAAGCTTTAGTTATTAGGATTTAAAATATCACGCCTTTACTGAAGGAGTCTTTGCATTTCTCGCCAACAAGATATTCCACACATTCTCTCATAAAAGCAATCCGTGCACTTATTTTTGAACAAACTTTCTATGTCTAACTCTATCATCAAGGATGCTGGTCCAAGTCTCTTGGGAATTTAATCAAAAGATTGCGTTGTTCTCTGAAATTGAAGTCTTTCCTTGGGTTTAAGCATCGTACGTGGGATTGGTACTTGAATTTTAACCTGGAATTGACGATATTTTCTAGTGTCATATTTGCTGACATCTCTTGAGGTTGCACTACATAGGTATTGGTCATTGAAGTTAATACAGTCCCTGGAATGACACCTTCCACAGTTCTCATCCACCAGGTAAGAAATGCATTGATGTTTTCTTTTTTCTTTCACGATTCATGTTGTCACTTGAATCAGTATTCTTCGAGTGCTAGCAAATCCTTAAAATTTCAATTTTAAATTATTTGATGTCATGATCTAGGTTATCTTTGCAATAAGTTTACACTGTAGAAATAGAAACTTGGAAAAGAATCCTTTTTTTTTCCTTTTTTATTTTTTGTGAGAACTCGGAAATGAATCCTTGAAATATCGAACTTGAAAACAAGAAATTTCATTTGGAGGTGATCCCCATACTATTTATGCCGGAATTTAGCTCAATCATGGTGCATGCAAACATAGAAAGTTTTCCATCCAACTTCTGAATGCTAATAATCATGCGTTGTTCATGCACGCACAGGCACTTGCGGAGACACCACCTATATACCCCCATCAATTCTTTCGCAGATTACTTGATTTGGCATTGGAGAGGTTTCCATAAAGTATGGTCATTTACTTGTATATTTACCTGCTCTGTTTCAATAAGCTCCCTTCTTGAGCATGCTTTTCTTCCTTTATTCCGTCTCTTTATCTTTACTTGAAGAAAATGGGCCTGTAAACGTATTGGTGACTAAAATGTAGGAAGCCTATGAAATACCACGCCTTCGGAAAGAAAACAAAAAGTGGACATGCCAGAGACCGACCACTCCCAATTTCTAAAAATGTAATAAAGTGTACGGCCATTCTGTTGGAATTCTGGAAGTGAAGAAGAAAGAATACCAACCAAACTTCCATCAGCACTTCATTCTCACAAGTTGTAACAGAGGATTCTCAGAATCAGACTAGGTGACTATCGTATTCTGAGCCCCATATCTTAGCCTGTTTGAACTTCTACGCAAGCCTACTTTTTCTTTCATCTCGTTTGTTCTTGAATCGAAGCATTAATTGACTTCTTATAGGATTCCCCAATATTGCTTGTAATTATTGTCCACCCGAAAGTTGTTATTGGACTCTTTTCCAGAGCTCAACTTTGAGAAACATTCTAATTAATTGATAAAAACGTCTTTGTTCTGGTAATCTGACTCTCTGATTGGTCTGGATGTGTTCAGTAATATATCACAATACTTGAATATTTATAGGCGTTAGGAATCTTATGATGGGTTAGCTACTCTAGACTGCGGCTATATGGATCTACTCTACATAAAATTACAACAGCCCAAATTCTAAGTTCTCATCTAGGGCTAGTGTTCAATGTGACTTCACATGGTGTTGGGTTCATTCAAACAATTATTATTCGGACAAAGTCCAAAACTATCTCAAACAGTAGTGCCTCCTTGCTCGTAGGCCCCAAACGCTCATCACTGGAATATTGATGTTCACTCTCTCATCATCCTAGGACTAACCAAAAATATCAACCTCGACCTAAAATAAGAGTGATTTATGTTCAAATCGATTAGATGGGATTGTGTTTCATTCAAACTCAACTCCTTTTGATCGAAAAGATTGATTTAAGTTCAAATGGATTGGATTTCGGGTTCATTCAAACTCCAATTCTTTTGTTTTTAATCTCTGCCAGCCATGTAGAAAACGATTGGTTTGCAGTTGGTACATAGACTTTTCTCAAACTATGGACTGAGCAAACCTAAGCTGCTTCTAAAATTCATCTTCCATACTCTATTAATTTTGACACACCACAAATAAAAAAAAAAAACAAACATTCACCAATCAAGTTGAACTATGCTGAAATTGACAAATATTCCCTGCCCTTGATTACGACATTAATAACCAAAAACTATTCCCAGACGTACTTTTCTCCCCAAACTTTAACAAATAATTTTTAGGACTAGTTTTGAGATGGGCAACATAAATTCTTAAAATATTAACTTAATAATTTTAAAAATAAACAAATTCAATAACGGTTAAATTGATCCAAGTCTACGTTCAACCCATCAAAGTTGACCCGTCCACACCTGCATCGTCCACCGTCACGACTTGATAGAACGAACAAAAGGGGTTCAAATGGATACATATACAAGTAATCATATCTTTAGGAGGGAGGTTCTGGGTATAATGGTAAAACAAACACCCCCAAGCCAACAATTTTACAGAAAACTAAGCAAAACCCACATTAAACTTAGTTAAGATGCCAAATCATTCCCAAGGCAATTGTTGTCAATAAACCCCCCATCTTCACTAATTGGAATTATCAACCATTCATCTGCAAACGAGCTGTGTTCACTTGCTTCTAGAAACAGTCCCTCTCCACATTCCAAGCCATTCTGACACTGAGTCCACACCAATGGACTCATCCCACTCTCTCCATTTGGATACTCTGAGTTGCTGCTATTAACATCCAAAGTTTTCAAAAACCCAAGCCACCAAGCGTAAGAAGCTGCTTGCCCATCTCCCCATTCAAAAATTTCCTGTTCTTCCATGGGCGCCACTGGCGAACGCAGCACAGAAGGTGCAGTGGTCGACCATGTCGGTTGAGGAACTGGCATAGACTCCAATATCGAATAACAAAAATGCTGCGAACCTGAAACTATAGGCTTTTCAAATTCACAGCCATAGCAGCCACTGGGTCCGGCCATAGACATCGTCTTTGAAAACGAAGACGACAAAGACGATCTGTGGAGTTGCAAGGCTTGAGCTATCTGTTTTCTCGCTTCGGCCATATTGATTACAGATTCCCGAGGAACCTTTCTTGTATGGGACCTTCTTTTCATAGGCTTTCGGGAAAAATCTGTCGTTCTGTGTGACATATCAAAATATTGGTTTGAAATTCATTTGGGCATGGCCATGACTGAACAAGAAAAAGATGGAATTTTTAAGGATAAAAACCGAGAGGAAAAATAATGGATGTGGAGCAGTACAAGTTTTTGAGAGATTAATAGGAGAGGAAGGATGAGGGTGTTTGAGGGTCAGAAACAGTAACATGTAAAGCGACACGTGGGGTACCAAATGGGACACATCAAATCTGACTTTTAAAGTTGAGCGTCACGGTCTCTTCAAAATTCAAAGTGTGTCTGAGATATGGGGCTAAAGAAGTCCTACTGTACTGCCTTTTTGCCTTTAATGGAGGATGACGATACAGCAAGAAATGCCTGTGCCCTCGACTTCCACAGCACAGTGAGGATTTGGACCTCCAATTCTTCTAAGTAATAATCTTAAACCACTGCCTCACTCTGCCTATTTCACCGTTTGGAATTTGGATTAGATTCGTTGTAATAAGAAACAAGATGGCATCTAATTTCCAAAATCTGTGCTGATTTTAATTTATTTCAATAATATTGCTAAAAGAGAAACTGAACAATTGAAATCATTGGATGGTTTACATTGAATTATATTGGTTTCTCGGTATGTCAATTTGAGTTTTTCTATTTTTAGATAAGATTCAAATTTTACCTGGTGGGTTGATTTTAACTCTACAATATTGATTTCATGGAATTGAATAAGTGTGAATTTGATACCTTACCATAGCTCAATTAGTTTCGGAGAATCTGAAAATCTAGATTTGACTGTTGTGTCGTAAGAGAAAAAAAAATAGAATAGGGGAAGAAGGCCAGAAACCCAAATGAAAAATCTTTCACCACACTATACGATTCTTTCACAAAGGGAATTGCAGCATGACGAATGTTCGCATCTCGTCCCAAGATTCATTTTGAATTGTGGCTCGTAGGAAATTTATTTGATCAAAGGCTACGGCACAAGCGTCGTGGTACTATCCAAGTGCAAAGAACTCCGTGGTGATTGCAAGGAGTAAAAATCTCACTCACTAGCCTAAACGACAAGCATAACAATCCATTCTTGTGTTAGTGTGTGGAGCCATGTTACCCCACCAGAAGCAAAATCTCAAATTTCTTCTAGGGAATCTTCTTATTATTAGACAAAATTGGTTAAAATATGATGTGGGTTCAAATTTCCGCAATCTGTAATACCCGTCTCGAAAATCAAATTGAAGAGTTAAAAAAACTAATCAAGAAATCCACCAAAACGCTTACCAACAAACACCCAAAATTTAGCTAAAAAAACCTTCAAACCTAGCCATAAAAACACATCAAATCAACTACTCAAACCACCACAAAAATACTCACATCTAGTCACAAAATAAGTTTCAAGAATGTTGATAGTATAAAATTTTCAAAATAATAAAAATTTAACTAAACTGAAGGTATTGATTTTACTACTCATTTAACTAAGGAAAAAGGTTTTGTAAAAACTGCTTATTTTTGTTTTTAAAATTAGTCAAATGTTACAGGTTGAAATGTGATACTTACTCCAGATTTTTCTTTTTGGTATTTTTCCTTTTCATTTTTCTGAGTAAACTCAGGAATATTTTTTAGAGTAGTGTTCTGATATTAAAAATATTTCTTTATATCGATGAAAAAAATTTGTGAAAAACATTTTTTTATCTTTTAATGTTCAATTTTGAAAATTAAAAAGAAAAATGATTCCAGACAGACCACATTCAATGCAATCATTCTTACCATTATATTCATCGGCTTTTCTTTTGGATCATCTCAGTTTCGTCTTTCTTCAACTTGTTCCTCTCAATTGAAGTCTTTTTTAAGTGATTTTTATTGTTTGTTTGGTTTGACTTTTAAACTGTTTGTTGATAGAGTAAAATGTGTTTTTCAAAATTAATAATATTTGGTTAAAATTTCGAATAATGCTTTTAACTAATTAAATTTTTTTTAAAGAATTTTTAAGAATAAAATATAGTTTGAAAATGTGTAAAAATATATAAAATACATTTAAAGCTTTTTTAGAATAAGTATTTAATTAATTTTCTTCTAAAAACGTTTGTCTAATAAATGTTTTACTTTAAAACATTTTTTTAAAAAGTTATACCAAACATGCATTTAAACTATGTAGCAAGTTTTTAGTTAAAGAGGTTGGTTGTAAGATGGTTTAAAGGTATTGGACCTTTTCTTTTCCTTCGTTGTAAAACTTGATGAGAATAACTTACTTCATGTTACAACCGTCTATTCAAAATCAGTCGAGCTCATGTTTTCAACACTAAGAGAAACAAATAGACTATACTATGAAATCTAGAGTGTTTTTGCTTTTTCTTTTTTGGGTAAGAAATCAAATTTTCATTGAAGAAATGAAAAATGCACAAGGGCATTCAAAAAACAAGCCCAACAAAAGAAGATCAATATTGAGTTTGTGGAGCCCAAATCATCAAGAAGAGTTGCTTGTGGAAGATTCGTTGTATGAAATTATGTTAAGATGTAACTAAAGGAAGGAAGCATGTTGTAGTAGGAAGAAGTCCTGGGAGGATAGCATCGAGACAGCCCCGTGCATGCAGAAGCCTTATTTTTCGATTGAGGGGATAATGTCAAAATGCTATCTTTAACATTGCATACAAGATGCTTTTAAGTTCGCAGCGCCTCAACGCTG
>JAOANK020000046.1:48737-61973 GCA_026257165.2 Telfairia occidentalis | reverse complement strand
CAGAAACTAAAAGAGTACAAGGGAGCAGTTAACATCTTTTCTTGCATCCCACTTCTTGCTTTTCTTGCAAGCATCTTCTTAATCATTATTGTACCCTTTATTGTACTTTTTTGGAAACTTCCTCACTCTACCGTGTACTTTAAAAAGGACCTCATGGGTCCTCACAAAGACATGAAAAACATATTGTGAACTTTGCAAAAGAAGGAAAAACAAAAGAGAATTCTGTTTTGGTATCAGAGCTACATGGCTAACGCCCAAAAGCTCGTCAGCACTCCTGGCTCCTCAAGCGACATGGCAATAGAAGAACCCTCATCTGAGATGCAGCAGACCTCTCTAAATGCTCAGCAAAAGCCCTTTGTGTTCTCCACAAATAAACAAACAATGGAGAACAATAAATATCAAGTTAGATCGGGTCTCCAATGTGTGGGTAATCCTTCCTTCATGAATTTGTTGAATCAAGTTACATCAATCAAATTAGACAAAGGCAACTTTCTTCTATGGCAAAACATAATTATACGAATACTCAAAAGTTACAAACTTGAAGGGCATCTTACCGAAAAAACGCCACCACCGGAGCAAACTATAGAGATTCTCCCATGTGATGTATGGCTGAAGATGCCGAACCCAGAATATGATGTATGGCTGGCAGCAGACCAACTTCTAGTAGGAGGGCTTTATAGTTCAATGACTTCTGAAATTGCAGCTCATGTAATGGGACATTATGATGCAAAACAACTATGGGATTCTATTCAAGAATACTATGGAATTCAGTCCAGGTCACAAGACGATTATAATAGACAAATGCTCCAACAGACACGAAAAGGAAATATGAAAATGTGTGACTATCTACGCATCATGAAGACCTACTTTGATAATTTACATCTTGCTGGATATCCCATGGATATGAGAAGCTTTGTTTCTCATGTGGTTGCTGGTTTGGATGAAGATTACACTCCCATCATTTGTGTAATTCGAAATCAAAACATGATATGGAGTGAAATTCAGCTTGAACTTCTATCCTTCGAACAAAGACAAGACAGATTGCTCTCTCTTAAAGGTATGAACACTACGCCTCAAGCTTCAGTCAATATTGCTAACATCGAACGCCCTAAACAGCACACACACTCTTGGAATCAAGGAAGAAATGCAAGTTTTTTCAGAGGTAGAAATCGAGGGCGTGGAAGATATTTTCCACAATCCAATACCAGACCATTGTGTCAAATATGTGGCAAACAAGGACACACTGCAGCTATATGCTACCACAGGTACGAAAAGGAAGAAAAAAATGATTACAGACATTGAGAGAATCACTGGAAACACTCAAAAGGAGCAAAAGAATGGGGATTCCTCTATCATGATGGCTATTCCCGAAGACACTCAAGATCCTTCATGGTATATAGATGGTGGAGCAGCTAGTCATGTGACTTCTCAACTCTCCAACCTTTCAATTAATTCAGAATACAAAGGTAAAAATCAAATAACCATAGGAAATGGTAACAAACTTTTAGTTACACACCATGGAATTTCCTTTTTACAAACTAAAGACAGAAAATTACTACTCAAAGGAAGTCTGTGTGTGCCTAACATAAAGAAAAACTTAATTAGTGTGGCCAAACTAAATCAAGATAATCAAGTTTTCGTTGAATTTTATGATTTTTTTTTGTCTAATTAAGGACAAGAACTCCAAGAAAATAGTGGGAAAAGGAAAGCTTGAGGATGGTATGTACCGAATTGAAGGGAGAATAACACAAGAAGAACAACAAAAGCCTCAAAGAATACTTTTGGCAGCTACCTACTCGGCTAAAAATGGAGCACTATTTTTTGAAAAGGCTCAAACTACTCCTACGAGTCATTTAATTTTGATGTGTTCGAAACACACATGGCATCAAAGACTAGGCCATCCTAGTCCTCGAATTTTGTACAAGATCCTAAAATCTAGAAATGCTCCCACTAAGATGAATGGAAATTTTTCTTTTTGTGAGACTTGTAAATTCGGAAAAGCTCATCGTCTTCCCTTCCCCATCTCAAATTCTAGAGCATCCAAACCACTACAACTAATACACGTAGACTTATGGGGACCAGCCCCAATTCTGTCAAACGATGGTCACAAATATTATATTGGTTTTGTTGATGATTACAGTCGTTACACATGGATTCTACCCCTAAAATTAAAAAGTGATGCAATCACAGTCTTCAATTTCTTCAAGAAACAAATTGAAAATAAATACAACAGCAAAATAAAAACTATCAAAGTAGATGAAGGAGGGGAATTCAAGCCAATCATTCAAATAGCAAATGAAAATGGAATAAAAGTGCAGTTAGCTTGTCCTCACACTTCTGCTCAAAATGGACGAATAGAACGTAAACATCGACACATTATAGAGACTGGACTAACCTTATTGGCACAAGCACAAATGTCTCTCTCTACTGGCTTGAAGCTTTCCAAACTGCAATCTACCTCATAAATCTAATGCCAACCCCTGTACTCAATAATCAAAATCCTTATTACGTCCTAAAGGGAAGACAACCCAACTACTATTACCTACGAGTTTTTGGCTCTGCGTGCCATCCCTGCTTACGCCCCTACCAAAGGCAGAAATTCGATTTTCACACAAACAAATGTGTGTTCATAGGTTACAGCGAGTCTCACAAAGGATATCGCTGCTTAAATCATGAGGGAATAATTTTTACCTCCAGAGACGTCGCATTCAACGAAGAAGATTTTCCTTTTTGTGAAATCTTCTCTCGAACAAAAGACAACACCTTCGAATCTCCAACCATCGTTCTCTCCTGGCTTCCTCTTCCAATCACTTTGCATCCTTCAGCAAACAACCCCTTAGCTTCCAATCTCCTCGAAATTTCTTCCCACCATCAGCCCCCCTCATTTCCTCACGTTTCCACCTCTTCAGATTCCTTCACATCTCCTCACAACACAAACCCACCCGTCATTCATACGTCCATCTCCTCTCCTCCACGCACCAAGTAGGCATGCTTCATCCCAACTAAGTGGCCTACCAAATAACAGCACCTTGGGCCCTTCCTCAAGCCCAAATAGCCCAACCAATCCTTCTCCCCTGCCACCCTTTTACTCCTCACAAAACATTCACTTTATGACTACTCGGGCCAAAGCTGGAATCCACAAGCCCAAACTCCCTTTTGACCCAACAATTCTTCAAATCTCAAATCTTCATCAACCTGACCAAGAACCACATAATTTTGAAGAAGTTGTTCAAATTCACGAATGGCAACACGCAATGGATATCGAATATTCAGCTCTCATTCAAAACAACACATGGACCTTAGTTCCACCACCCCCCAATCAGCCCATTGTTGGTACCAAATGGGTCTACAAAATCAAACGTGATGCACATGGGAAAGTTCAAAGATACAAAGCCCGTCTAGTTGCCAAAGGCTACCTACAGCCCCGTCATAAAACCCTGCTCCATAAGACTTGTTCTAACCATTGCTGTAACCAAAAACTGGCCTATTCGACAACTTGACGTCAGTAACGCCTTTCTTCATGGAACTATATCTGAAGAAGTTTTTGTCCATCAACCTCAAGGCTATATCAATACTTCCATCCCAAATCATGTCTGTAAACTTCACAAGGCTCTCTATGGTCTAAAACAAGCACCTTGGGCGTGGTATGACCGTATGCGCACTACCCTTGTTCAATGGGGCTTTACTCAATCCAAATCCGATATGTCTCTTTTCACCCTCAGTAGCCACATTGACACTCTATTTCTACTTATCTATGTCGATGACATCATTCTTACCGGTTCCTCCATCTCCTTAATAAACAAACTCACTCTCCAACTTCAAAGGGTCTTCTCTATCAAAGATCTAGGGCCTCTTCACTACTTAGGGATCCAAGTCTATCGGGAACCCACCGGTATCATCCTAACTCAATCCAAATATATCCAAGACCTTCTCTCCAGCCTAAATTTCAACCATCTCAAATCCACCACCTCTCCCATGGCCGCAAGTAAAACTCTCTCCTTACATGACGAAAAATTAATAACAAACCCATCCTTTATCGAAGCACTCTTGGCTCTCTGCAATATCTTCTTCACACTCGTCTCGGTATAGCTTTCGCCGTCAATAAACTCTGTCAATTCAACCAATCTCCCACTACAGTTCACTGGCAAGCCTTGAAACTCATTCTTCGCTATCTACAAGGCACCACCCACTTAGGCCTCTCCATTCAACCTGCCTCTTCTTTCTCTATCACCGGCTACTGTGATGTTGACTGGGCTGCTTGTCCTGACGACCGAAAATCTATCACTGGTTACTGTGTTTGTTTCAGCTCCACTCTCATTTCATGGTCTTCCAAAAAGCAGGCAATTGTTGACCGATCCAGCACTGAATCAGAATATCGAGCTCTATCTCACGTTGCTTGTGAAATTATCTGGATAAAAACTCTCCTCCAAGAACTTCAGATACATATAAACAATCCTTCAATAGTTTGTTGTGATAGCATCAGTGCTATTGCTTTGGCCTCTAATCCTATTTTCCATGCTCGAACTAAACATATAGAAATCGACTCTCATTTTATCCGAGATCAGGTTCTCAAACGACAAATAGATATTCGCCACATACCTTCCCGTCATCAGATTGCTGATTGTCTTACTAAACCTCTCTCACACCATTCCTTTCAGTTTCTTCGATCCAAACTCGGTATTTGTCCTTCTCCTACGCCTCGTTTGAGGGAGGATGTTAAGACAGAAACTAAAAGAGTACAAGGGAGCAGTTAACATCTTTTCTTGCATCCCACTTCTTGCTTTTCTTGCAAGCATCTTTTTAATCATTATTGTACCCTTTATTGTACTTTTTTGGAAACTTCCTCACTCTACCGTGTACTTTAAAGAGAACCTCATGGGTCCTCACAAAGACATGAAAAACATTGTGAACTTTGCAAAAGAAGGAAAAACAAAAGAGAATTCTGTTTATCCCAAATATCAGCCACGCTCCTCAAGGGTCCAGCGTCCTTGTTCACAAATAGTTTGTCTCCATTCAACAATCGTCTCTAACTCACAAAATCAAACATTTTGCTGAAGCATATCTGGTGCAGAGAGTTGTGACTTAATTTCGTATTCTATCAAATAGTCTTGGAATCTCAAGTCCATGTACTCCTCACCTTAATCCGATCAAAGAAGTGTCTTAGTAGTTTTACCTAATAAGTTCTCAACCTCAGCCTTGTATTCCTTGAACTTTTCAAGAGTTTCAAACTTATAGTGCATTAGGTAAATATATTCATATCTTGAATAATCATCAATAAAACTAACTAAATATTCATACCCTCCTCGAGCCTCAAGTGCCAAACGTACGTACTTCGAAAAATTTGTTGCCTTTTGTTTTGTGTTTAAATTGTTCTAAACATTTCAATATTAAAATTAGCCTTAACTTTGATAGGTTTTAACTTGTATAAGTTGTTTTCTAAAGTTGCTGAACATATACGAATACCTCTTTTCGTAATGAACGTTTCATTCACAGAAAAAGATACTTTATACAAATATTCCAACAAGCAAGAGATAGATATTAGATTTCTATAACAATTAGGAACATATAATACATTTTCAAGCAAAATTAATCTATCTCTAAAAAACAACTTCATGTCTCCCACTGGCTTGGCTGAGATCTCGCCTTCCTGAAGCTGCTTCCCAAAACTAGTTTCCTAAAAATAAGAACAAACATGATTAGTGGCTCCTGAATCCAATGCAGCTTCCAAATTGCAACAAAAAAAAAAAAGGGATGCTTCTAAATTTTTTACCTGATTTGGGATCCTAAAGAGAGTTTGAAAATCGTCCTCCGGAATTTCCCGTCCACACACCATAATGTTCTCTTTAATTCTTTGTGGGTGGGATGATTTAGGAATGACACTAGTTCCCCTTTGAAGAGCCCACCGCACGAGAATCTGACCAGGAGTTTTCCCCCAAACTCCTTGGCCACTCTTTCAACTCTCTCCTCGTGGATTAAATCTCTTCCCCCCTCTGAGGCCTCCAGAGGCGAATAAGCCTAAATTATAGGTAAAAATTGGCCATTTTCAATGTAAATTGCTACAAATTTAACAGTACAAAGTTCAGAGTTTCAGGTAGTCCCAAATTTGAGAGTGTTTTTTAACCTAAAAATATTTATAGACATGGAAAAAGACGTATTACTTTCTAGCCAAGTGTTTAAGGACTATTAACCAAATAATCACATCATAGTATATTAAAGTAACATGCAAACTTATGGTGACATGGATGCCATTTTTCTTACAAGCTTCGAGCATTTTATCATTTCTCCATCCAGGATGCATTTCCATCTGAGTACAACACTCAAAAGACATAGACAAATTATAGTTGGGGAAGGCAAGCAGCTGTCCAATATAATAAAATATGGGGGGATCTGATTCACATTCTAACCTGGCATACGGAAGACATTGTTTGGGCAAAAAGGAGCAAGTTATTGAGCTTCTTTAAGGTAAAATTGCTAATTCCAATGTCCCTAACAAGATTGTCCTTCACAAGCTTCTCCATTTCTCTGCAAACGCCTTCCATATCCAAGTCCAAAACTTCCCCTTCTTTGGGAGGCCTGCTGGCTCCTTCTTTAAGATGGAAAGGCCAGTGAATCTGATATACAAGTAGTAAACTTTTAACATTAAAAACGAAGTTTAATCAACCAAATTGGGAGTTTAGTTTTTTAAAGTACCAAAAATAGATCAATGTAGTCAACTTGGAGTTCTTGAAGAGCAGTGGTTAATGCGACTCTGACTCTGTCTGGGGGCAGGTCAGAACACCTAAGAATCGATATGACCTAAGTTTGAGAGTCGTATTCACATTCAATATTCGATATGAAACTAAGAAAATTTGTTTACCAAAGCTTAGTGGTGATGAAAATATCTTCTCTACGGATCCCCGTATTCATAGCAGCCTGTAGGCCAAAACCTACCTGCAAGATTTTACACATGCAAAATTTTGCAATCTAATTTTCATTATAATGAAATTAAACATCTAGAATAGAGTGGAGGAGAGAGATAATGCCTCTTAGTGAACTCCATATTCTGCAGCAGTATCTATATGTATGTAACCAGCCTTCTATCAACAAAGTCAAGTCACGTGAAGTCAGTAAGAAAGTTAATAAACCAGCAAACGGGAAAAGCTTTACTTTGGACATCGAAAATACCTCAACAATAGCAGTGAACACAGAATCATCGGCTCCAGAACCAGATCTCCAAGTGCCTAATCCAACAGCTGGTATTCTGTGCCCACTCAACAGCGTAAAATACCGCTCTGCATCTTCATCCTGTGATGTCAAACCAGCCTGTGCCATTCTTTCTTCCTCTGCACTTCTTTTGGAGATTGACAGAAATATGCATCGAAAAGAACTAGAGAGATACAGCAAAGTGAATGGCGTGTGTGCATGAAGGACACGTTCGTGGTAAGTAGTATGTGCGTGGCAACTCTTAGAGATGCCCAGTTTCCAAGCTGGGTTTGAGCTAAAATGGCCATAAAGACTTGGGGTTTGCATTTTCTACACGTGTAGATCATGCAATTGTTTAATTAATTAAGTTGTATTCTTTTAGAAAATTACTAAATCTTACCGAGTAGCCCTGTGCTCAACAATCGACATTAGACATGAAAATCTAAAGAAGCTAAAACTTCACAATGCTAATATTCAAAATGAGGAAAAGAATTTCAACTTACATTGTATGGTTATAACCTAGTACAAATCTAATAGTACAAAATAACATTGCTTAAATGAAGGGCGCATTAGGCCAAGTGTGCGTCAGAGACAGTTAACCATCACCGTTGATATCGAATAGGAAGAGAAGTAATTTGAGGTTCATAGCGTTGATAGAAAGTTCAATTTCCCACCAATCATCCAGCGTTGTTCCTTCCTTCGATTTAAGCTCCAAGTTAAACAGTTTACTAAGTGCGGCAAGGAGAGTGGAAGATGAAGATTTATTGAGAAAGCAACGAGATGAGTGAAGCAGACATGGCTGTAAAGGTAATTAGACTTTCATGTAGAGACTGTTTCACCACCATTGGTGAACAAGAATTTCACTTCGCGTCAAGGAAGTAAACAAATCTAACCATTGGCCATAAGTTTTCTCGTATTTTGCGCTTCTCTCGCCTGGGCAACATCTCTGCCACCGATTGTAATGACATTCGAGAAAATTTTCATCTATCAAGCAAATAGCACCAGTCTCGAACAATCTTGGAATCAAATCGAACTCAGTTCCTTCCACATCCATCTTCATCACCACAAAATCCTTCTCAGTCACAGTATTTTTCAGCCAGTCAGCAAAATCAAAGCCCTGAATCTCATCCACTTCGCCATCGAAAGAACCCGTCGATGCTACCGCCGGTCGAATCCTACCCATTCCCCTACCCTTATCTTGCACCTTCTGACCTGGGTCTCTATTAATTTCGAATGTCAAAGTTTCATTCCTTACCCAAGCTGCGTATGGCAGAAGCTTGACCCCCTTCTTTGAACTATACTGTTCATGAAAAATCCTATCAGCTTCAATGGCATAAACTTCGAAGGTTTTGTTCTGTTTCGAATACTGCTTCCTAAACCAACTTCCTATACTAGAGCCATAACTCTTCGCTCCGACATCAACGTAAATGTACCTCTGCTTGAAGCTTATATCGGCCATTGATGGCAGATATCTTATCTTTTGAATGTTCCGCTTTAATGTAATCCATGGCTTCAGTGGTTCCTCTAAGATCAATGACTCGGCTTTCCAGACCAATGCTTCCTTAAATCCCAGAACCGAACACTTACCGTCAGACTTTTGGTGACGCGTTTGTACATCACCATGACCAAGAATATCATCACTCTCCTTCATCAGAACAATCTGGCGAAGGAAAGGCATAGAAGAATCTAGGCCATCTATATCCTGTGATGTTACTATTTTGCATCAATTAAACAAATCAATGAATGAGTGAAAGCTGTACGTATCTTTAGCCCTAATTTGGACAACAGCAAACCCTTCGGGTTTCAGCGTCCGAGCAATTTCCCTGGCGAAATCAGCCCGCCGGGATGACTGATCAAGGTGGGCCCCGCCCAAGAAAATAAAATCGAAGGTATTATCATCGAACGGAATCTCATGTGCTTCGCCCTTAATCACCAGAGGCTTAGCGGCTTTCTTGTATATTCTGATCGAATCGGAAACCCCAATCTGTTTCAAGGAAAACACATCCTGTCCATTGGGCGTTTCCACGCATAGAGACTTCGATTTGTGAGAAAGGAACCCTACGGAGATCAGATCTTGAAAGATTGAAGAATAGAAATGAACGGCTTTGATCCAATCTTTACTAGTATAAAGATCATGGCGCAACATTTCTTCGGCGGTGGGAGCTGCGCCATCAATTATCGCCGATGCTATGGGATGTAAGCCGGAGGCTCGATACCTATAAATTTTGGGCGAGAAGCAGAAGTTTCCAGTGATACAAGACTCGCCAGTGGTAATCACGACGTAAGAAAAATGAGCGACTAAGAGAAGTACAGGAACAACGAGCGCCCTAACTAAATTCCTCAGAGAGAAAAACCTTCGCATGGCGGAACCCGTCGCCTTCACACTTTCAGGAGTATCAACGCTTCAAAATGCACGATTACAGGTAAAGAAATCCACAAAAATCAAAACAATCGCGAAAGAGAACAAAGATTATCGAGAACAAAACCGAGCAGATGTATGGTTGGCTCCGATCAAGGCTTTTCCAGGTGCGTGGGGTCGAAAATAGGGAGAAAAAGAAGGGTTAAAGTGGAAATTCATGGCAGAATCTTTCCGTCGTAGCATTCGAGGGCAGACTTTTATAGGCGAAAAATTCTGTCTCAAAGGAGAACAATGCGTAAAGCGATGATTGAATTTCGTCTCGCTCTGAATCGAACCAGGCCGCGTTAAGTTCGTTGCAGAGAAGAGAAAGGGTTTGAACTTTGATCTGACGACGGAGGAAGGAAAAGACACGGTTGGCGAATGAAATGGGCACGGGGAACCGGTATGGCCTGTTGCCACGCGGTGTGGGATGGGAAGAAACTTGTGGGGCCTTTTTTCAATTACCGTCGAGGGTTGGGCCACTATCGAAATACCCAAAACTTGACAACTATATAAAGACATTGGGGAAGATGGATTATTTCACTAAGAATAGAATAATATTATAATCATAATCAAGCAAGCAAAGCAACTACCAAATTAAAGCATCAAAAGAAAAGAATAAATAATGCTATTTTAATCTAAAATGAAATCATCACACGACAGCCTCTTGATTTTACACGCATACTTAAATAATTTTGTGATTGTTACTTGTATAAATGCAAATGAATGATGAATATGAAAGGTGGGAATTGACAAATTGTCATTGTCATATGAAGCTTTTTCAAAAAAAATTTTTAAAAAAATGTCATATGGAGCAACTTCTATAGCTATTCCATATCTAGCTACAATGGAGATTATTATTATTATTATTATTTTGAGCTCATGGAGAAATTTTTTTAATGATACAATAGTATTAGAAAATATACTTGATTGTAATAGTACAAATGAAGAATAAGAGAAATTTTTCAAAAAAATAAATGAAGAATAAGAGACCAAAAAGTTAACCTCATTGTAATTTATATCACAATATATTGCTAATTGTAACTATGTTTCACTGAATCACTGCTAACTAGTTAATTACTATGTTATATTTACCAATTTGGCAGTGAATTTGGGCTGCCTTTTGAAATATGAAATATAATATATTATCATATATATATTATTAAGTGAAATACTTATTACATGTTTAGTATAACTTTTAAAAAAAATATTTTTAAGTAAAATATTTATTATATAAGTGTTATTTTTTTAAAGCAAATTAATTAAATATTTAATTTTAAAAAGCTTTAAATATAGTTTATAGGTTTATATACATTTTCAAACTATTTTTTATTATTAAAAATTCTAAAAATTATTTTTAATTAGTTAATAAAAATACTCTACGAAATTTTAACCAAACACCGTTAGTTTTACTTTTTTTTATTAATAAACAATTTAGAAGTGCCAAACATACCCCTATTCTATCGACATATTTAGAACGAATACCAATTAAGTATTTTTTCTGTACACAGTTTTGTGTTTTTAGATTTTTTTAAATCACATTTGATAAATTTTGAAAATTGTTTTAACTAACCAAAAATATATTTCATCATCCCAATAGTCATTACAATACAAACTAACCTTTGGAAGATCTACCATCACTATTAATTGCATTTTTATGCAATCCGAACTGTCTAAGCTTAGCCTTGAAGATTATCAAGTATATTCTTGGGCTTGGGCCTCCTTTTAAACATTGTGGGCTTGGACTTGAGAACTGGAAGAGTTGATCTACATTGGGCCTATTTATCTTGGATTGGCCCAAAGATTTGCAGCCTTTGAAATTTCAACTTTTTTCATTGCATTTCCTGATTTCAAATAATCAATATAGTTTTTAAAATTATTATTATTATTATTATTATTATAAAGAAGTGTTTGTTTCTGTTCTTAATTCTTTTTCATGTGTTGTATGGATACATATTAGGGCCAAATTAATCCTTAATAACTTAGAAATACGTATTATACCTTTTAAAAACAGAATTATAAAATAATAATAATTATACTTTATATAATTTGAGTCAAGGGGTGACTTCGAGGTATGTATTTTCTATCGCAGTCTCTGAAATTAATTTGGAAAAAAAAAAGTTTATCCACAATAATCGTATTAAAGTTGGACTTTTTCCGATTGGGTGCGAAGAATTGGAAATAAGCAACAATTTTGATATGCATAAGGTACAAAAGAGGATTTGAGAATTTCCACACGAAAGGATTTATTATTATTTTACTAACCACATGCACGTAATTTTAAAAATATTACTTAAATCTATAAAAATAAACTGAAATGATTGATAATAAATGAAAATAGAATGAAAATTTGGATTTTTTATTTTAATATTATATTTTGAAAAACAAATTCTAAAAATATTGTAAGTTCAAATCTAATTCCAAAAAATATTGTAGTTTTGATTGGGTTCTCCCATATTTGGATGGAGGCTCCATTTTTTAAAGAAAATTTATTAAAATATATATTCAAATTCCTCGTCTTGATCCCGAATTGAACTGGGGATTTGAGAGAGTCGTCGATCGGAGAAACGAATGGTGGCAGAGGAGGAACTTGAATCTTCAATTGAGATCCCAATAAAACCATTCGAGTTTTGGGTTTCGTTGGCTTTGAATTTGAATTCTCTTATGTAAGAACATCCACAATGGCAAGGTCGATCCCCTTCGAATCCCATGGCTGTTTGAATTCTCTTATGAAAGATGATGTCAATTTCCTATTATTGTTCGTCGGAGAAACTAAACCACCACCGCCACCGCCACCGCCACCACTTCCTACTTCTACTTTCTAGATCTAATTATTTTTATTGGAGTTAGATTCACAAGTGGTTTTTTAAATATATATTCAAATTAAATTAAATTTAAGTACATAAATAAATATAATTATTAAAAAAAAGGCTTGGAGACAAATCTCCATCCAAATCTCAAGGAAGATCATTGATTGTTAAGATTTCCAATGGGGTTGTCAGATTGGGTGATAGGATGGGATGCTGAACTTGTCGTCTGAGGGGCTAAAATTATTACAAAAAGTCAAGGGAAAGGAGAATGAAATTAAACACTATGCTTCGATCTTTCATCCCCGAATTGATCTCCACGTTCTGAGCCTAGAAAATCTCTTTTTTCCTCTCCAAATAGATCTCCTTGCCCTCTGATTTCAAGCTTGCTTTGACCGGTTCTTTAGGAAACTTATAGGACTCGCTCGAGGTAAGTAACTTTACTTACGGACCCATGAGGACTTAGGTTAGATGATGCATGAATATATCAAAAGCCATCTTAGCTATATTTCAACTAGAAACAAGATCTAGAGATTTACATTTAAAAAAAACAAAAAGGCTCACAATTCATGAGCTTAGCAAGAATAGAAAAAACCGGTGAAATTAGATATCTTACCTGTTGGTATGCATGGAAACAAAGGGCAGCAAGAAGAGACCTAGTGTATACTTGTTTCACATTCAATCCCTGTAATAAAAGAGAAAGATATGCACTAAAGGATTTAATAATTATTGTATATCAATTGGGATAAGTATTGACATCCTGTAGCTCATGTTCATACACAAAATGGTCTAGCAAAATCATTTATAAAACGTATGCAATTAATTGCTAGACCATTGTTTATGAGAGCT
>JAOANK020000046.1:33554-48637 GCA_026257165.2 Telfairia occidentalis | reverse complement strand
CGACCCGATTCCACTAACTCTACAAATCAACTTGAAAGAATCGGTATTTTATTTGAAGGGCCTCGACAACCCGTTCAGAGACCCTTCTCCCCCAATTAAAACTACAATATTTTTAGAATTAGTTTTGGACTTTTAAAATTTTTTGAATTTTTTTTTTTCAAAATACAATATTAAAATAAAAAATCCATGAAAATTTTGGTTAAAAAACGCTTTAAATCCCTATACCTTCATTGAAATAACGATTTAGTTTCTAAAGTTTATTATGTAACAATTTAGTCTATGTATTATTTTTGAATTTGCAACAATTTAGTCTATGAACTTTATTAAATAATAGTTTAGTCCATATACTCCAAATTTGTAACCCTTTAGTCCATACTGTAAAAAATTTCATCAAAATGAAGTATCAATTTTAATTGTGTAGTGAATTAATCTTTATAATTTATAAACATATTTGATTCATAATCGATTTATCGATCTATGTATATGTAAAAAACATCATTAAATTTTAACAAAAATTTTCACCTAGAAATCAAGGATGTGTTTAAGAGTGATTTCGGCATGTCCAAAATCACAATCTAGGTCAATTACCAACATGACAAAAGTGATTTGGACATGTTTAAATTACTCTTAAACACACTCTAAATTGCAATAAAATTAAAAGTACATATACTAAATTATCACAAATTTAAAAACACACCCTAAATTGCTATAAAATTAAAAGTACATATAATGAATTATCACAAATTTAAAAACATATTTATTAAATTGTTACAAATTAAAGTTTAAGAACTAAATAATATTTTTTTCGCTTAAATCCTATTTTGGTGCTTAAACTTTTAGATTTGTTCTATTATGGTCTCTAAACTTTAAAAATAAAATCATTTTAATATTTATTATATAATTTTGTTCATTTAATATTGATTTATTCAATGCTCGTCTTCAACCTATGTGACTTAAATATATGTTCACCTTAACATATTTTTATATATATATTTGAAGATATGTCATTAGTTTGTTAAAAATAAAATAAAGATAGGGACCAAATGGTTACTTTTTGTAGTTCAGGGATTAAAATAAACATTTTGAAAGTTCAGAAACTGAAATGGAACAAACTGATCGTTCAAAAACTAAAATAGACATTTTAAAAGTTTAGGACAAAAAAATGAACAAATTTAACAGCGATCAAAACAGACATTTTGAATGTTCATCTTAACATGTTTATATACATATATTTGAAGACATGTTATTAGTTTGTTAAAAATAAAATAAAGATAGAGACCAAATGGTTACTTTTTTATAGTTCAATGATTAAAACAGACATTTTGAAAGTTCAGAAGTTGAAATGGAATAAATTTGATAGTTCAGAAGGTTGGGAATGCGACCAAAGTCCCACATTTGCTAAACAAGAGGAAGATCATGATTATACAAGGAAGGAACAACATCTCCATTTGTACGAGACATTTTGGGGTGAACCAAAAGAAGGCTTATGCCCTGGATAATATCATATCATTGTGGAGATGTGGAAGATCCATTTTCCCTATCACAGAAACTAAAATAGATATTTTAAAAATTTAAGACAGAAAATAGAACAAATTTAACAGTTTAAGTACCAAAATAAGATTTAATCTTATTTGTTTTTTTTTTAACCAAAAATTTTCTATACGCTCGAAGTTGCTTCGAGACAGAAGTTCAATTCCCACATGGGAAAGGTCCAATCTTGACATTTGTCACCAACCAAATTCTGCCACGTCATGAAATCCACGCACATTGATTGGTCCACAGTCCACGTAGCGTGGCTTCTTTCCCAACTTCTACAACCCGCTTTTTTACGGAGAAGCTGAGTTGTCACTTCATACTACCACCAAAAAAATGTTAGCAAATAAATCCCTTCGAAAAAAAAAAAAAAATTAAATCCTATTTTTCCCAAGAAAAAAACTGAAAATTCTTGTTGTCCTTCTGTTTCCATCGAAAAAAATCCCAATCACTAATTGAACCCTCCGATTCTCATGTCAAATCTGGAAGACTCTGCACCGAAACAACAAAACGGGGAGCCGCCGGCACCGTCTGCCCCTCCGGCGGCCGACGTCGAAAGCCAAACACCGCCGGCCACCGGGTTCGGGGTGTCGGAGATCTTAAGCCGGTGGCGGAGGGAGGATCTTTTAAAACGCCGCTCCGTGAGTCTCAGAGGATTTGGCCTCCTCTTTTCTTTGCTTGCGTTCGTAATTATGGCTTGCAATAAACACGGCGATTGGAAAGAATTCGACAAGTACGAAGAATTCAGGTACGCAACCCAAATTAATTTATTTTTATCTTAATTATAAATTCAATACTATTAAAGACAGTGATTAGAATTTGGAATTGAAATAGATACGTGTTGGCAATAACAATTTTATCGACTTTGTATACGGGCGCCCAAGTTTCGCGTCAAGTTCATGAGCTTTCAACAGGGCGATCTATGTTTCCACCCCGAAAATCTGCCATTATTGACTTTATTGGAGATCAGGTTAGTAGGTTTCTTGTAATAAGCGCAGAGCAAGAAAAAAAATTTAGGGTATTTTCACCCCCAAACTTTTAACTTTTATAGAATTAAACCTCAAATTTAGATAGTTGTTATTGTAATTTTAACCATAAACTTGAAGAAGTACTGCAATTTTAAACTTTTACGTGAAAGATTGGTAAAAAATTATTCTCATATATATTCAATAGATCATAAAACATACCTAAAAAGGAGAAAAATTGATAGAATTTAAAAGAAAAAAATAGATTAGAATTACATTTTTGTTGAAATTTATGAATTTTAGAAAAATTATTCAACGATTGATTTGTACATGGATCAAACTTAATTTTCTTCAATAATTAATTTTATTGAAATTAGTGGATATACAATAATTTTTACACGGCTGTTTGTAAATATTAATGAGTGAATTAGCTGAAATTAAACCGAGAGTTAGGATTACAAAATTTATAAGATCTAATTGAATGAAATTAAATGTTCAGGGGCAAATTAATTTTTTTTCCCTAAAAATTAAGATTTTAAAACTTTCGTGCGTTTAAGATTATATTAACAATATTATTATGTGCAGATACTGGCTTATCTGCTAATGTCGGCGGCATCGTCGGCGATTCCGATGACAAACAGAATGAGAGAAGGCTCAGACAACATTTTCACAGATTCATTGGCAGCCTCCATTTCCATGTCCTTTTTTGCTTTTTTCTCATTAGCATTGTCGGCCGCCATTGCAGGATATAAGCTTTCAACTCAATCTTATATATGAGTCCAAAAGCTTTTTTAGTTTTGTTTGTTATAATTATTGCTTCATTAATCCATTATTTGTACACTCTCATTTGTAATTTTGATTGATTCGTTCATTATTGTGATATCCTAAGCAATCAACAAATGTTTGGCAGTTAATTTTCCTAAGTATTCTATTTCTAACCCCCTACTGATTTTACAACGCTACAAAAAAGAAACTTTAAAACTTCTTTCACTCATTAACTATCTAATCGATCCGTTATTGTATAACCTAAGATAAAAATGAGTCGAAGAATATGTCATCTTTAGATTCTTCCTTGGCTGCTAATCCAAATCCTGTGACTTGAAAATTTTGGGGCTCACTTTGCAAGGTTTGAAATGCAAATGGCGCCTGAGTTTCAATTCCCGAGATGGGTAAATTTGCCGGCCGGAATGAGGCCGGAAAATTTACCGGGAAAGAATGGCTGACCACGGCGGAGGGCCTCACCGGCAACGGATTACTGGTGAAGTAATTGGTGGGTATAGGTCGATTAATGGAATTATAGCCGCCGTTGTTGCTGTTGCCGCCGTTGCCACTGCCGCGTGCAGCCGGAACTTCATGGTTATGTTTGCCTTCGTAGGTGGTGATCACGGCCTTCATGTCGTTGGCCGCCCGCTCTATGTGTTTTCTCACAGGGCAGCCTAAAGATGTGCATTTGTAGTAGCTCCTATACAAGTATACAAGAGAATAAATTTCAAGTCTCAAATATATGATAACTTTATATTATTGTTGTGTTAGATTAAATTACAATTAGGTTCAATACTTTAGGAAAGTCCTTATAGATCTTATGATTTTCAATTTAATCCTTATATTTCAGTCATATCTCTAAAATTGTCTCTATGGTGTTAGAGAATTGACCATATTAAAATTTAAAAAAAAAAAATCAATTTATACTCCTAAACTTGTCAAATTGTATCAATTTTTACCTTAAACTTTTAATTTCATCAAATTAGATCATAGACAGAGATAGGTGTTGCGATTTTAACCTTTTATTTAATTCCGCTAATTCACCCAACAAGCAATGTGAAAACTTTCATACACTCACTAGTTTCAACAAAACAAAGTGTTATACAAAATTAAATTTGTTTAATGTGCAAATTAATTATTGAATAACTTTGTCAAAACTCACAAATTTCAATAAAAATTTAGCTTTAATGTCATTTTTCTTTGTAATTCTATCTATTTTATTTCTTGTATATATTTTATAATTCATTCAACACATACGAGAAAACCTTCTTTTAATGATAGTCAAAGTACAAACTTATCAAATAGTAAAAATTGAAACATTTTTTCAAGTCTAAGATGAAGATTACAACATTTATGTAAGTTTGAGATTCAATTTGATAAAATTGAAAATAAATTGATACTTTTCCTAAAATTTAAAGCGGAGTGAAAAATAAGAAGAAAAAGAAAAAGTGAGTAAAAATAGTTTTTCAATAATTTGCATAACTAACCCAAATCATAAAAAGTACGAAGATTAAATTAAAATTTAAAAAATGGTTTAAATCTCATTTTGTATCTTTAAACTTTCAAAATTTTCATTTTAGTTCTTGAACTTTTAAATTTGTTCTATTTTGGTCCCTTAATTTATAAAAAATAATCATTTTGGTCATTGATATATAATTTTATTATTTAATATTTATTTGTTTGATGCTTATCTTCAATTTATATGGCTTAAATACATACTCACGTTAATATACTTATTCATATATTTAAAGCTATGTCATTAATTTATTAAAAATAAAATAAAAATAGAGACTGAAATAGTTACTTTTTGAAAGTTTAGGGACCAAAACAAATATTTAAAAATTTAAAGACTAAAATAGAACAAAATTGAAAGTTCAAGAACCACAATAAGATTTAAACCTTTTAAAACTATAAGACTCTGTTTGGAAACTTAAGATTTTGAGGGATTTCAAATTCTTACGAATTTCAAATGAATTTAGTTGTTTATTATCACCACAAACCGTATGATTTAAAATCTTACTTGATTTGAAATCATATTTTTGCATAAAAAAAAAATAGGCAAATTTGGAAGGATTTCATAAAATTTTAGTTTAGTTTCTTATTTAACTATACCATATTTTAATTAATAAATTAAGATTCGAAACTTATATTAATAATTTCATTTCTTTTCTTTTCCAATGAACACAATAAAATTTAATTAGTTTCAAATCTTTTTCATTCCAAAGAAAATGAAAAATTTTAAATCATTTTTTGAATTTCAAATAATAAAATTTAAATATAAATGTGAAGTTGAAATCGAAGAGATGGTGGCATTTTGCATATAAACTTTGTTAAGATGAAGAGCTATACCTCGGATTTGGATTTCCTTTGACGACTTTTTGTCCGTACTTCCTCCATCTATAGCCATCAGGCAAAATGTCGATTTCGCTCGTTGTTTGAACCACAATTCTTGGCTCTTTCACCGTTCTGCTCCCACCTCCAGAATATCCCTCATTTTCATTTTCCCCTTTCCTGCAAACAAAATCCCCATATTATTAACAAAAAATTACAAAAAAGACAAAAAAAAAATTGAACTTTTTGAATTCACTCACCATCTCTTAGCTTCCGGTTCATTTTCATTCTCGTCCACCGAGTTGCTAAACGGCGAATTGGGTTCCAATTCATCGTCCCCCACCGAGACAGACGAATCCTCCTGCAGCACGGCGGATTCCGCCGCCGCCGACGGATCGTAGACGGCTGAGTTATTGGAACGTCTCGTCGGCGGGGGTTTGCCGTGGTTATGGCTTCCTTTGTAAACGATCTCCGTAATTTGCCCATCTATGGATCTTTCCACTTTCTTCTTCGTTGGGCAACTTGGAAAAGTGCACTTATAATAACTACGTGGATTTTCGCTTCCTTTCACTTGCTTTTGCCCATATTTTCTCCAATTATACCCATCGTTCTCTGATTTTTGCTGCTCTCTGCTGTAAACAGGCAGCTGAGAAATTGGCTTCGTTTGAGCTGCCGCCATTTTCGACCCCTCATACGACAAACCGCCCGGATTCTGCCAAGTAATAGAAACAGAAACCACTTAGTTACAGATCCTAATCTAAAAAAAAATAATTCCCCTCTTTTTTCTAATCGACTGACAACTGTGGATTCTGTTTTTATATAAATTATTAAAATCTTTGGTTTAATAAAGATCATCATCGTGCAACGACAAGGGTTTTTAAATGCCGAAAACTTTTGCAACATAGCCAAGTAGTCAGAGAGGCAAAACGACAACAAAACCAAACGTTTCAAAGCCCCAGAAACAAACATTACCAGTGGAGTGACGTCGGAAGAAGACGACTGAAAATTATGAGCTGATAAAGAAGTCGAAACAGAGGATCCTGTTTGAGGGTGAACTGAATCTGATCGCTCCATTTCTTGAAAATCGTTGCTCAAGTTGAAGGCGCCAGTAGTAGGAGATGGAAAAACCTGCAGAAAAAAAAAAAAGAAAAGAAAAAACTTCCTGTAATTAGTTAGTTTGGTGAAAGAGTTTATGAAAACCCAGATTTAACAGAACTCAAAAAGAAAGAAAAAAAAAAGGGGAATTTGAAATTTGAAACTTGAAACTTACACCAAAAGAGAAGAGGAAAGGGGAATTTAGAAGCTCAGTTGGGCTTAAACCAGAAGAGAAAGGGGACATGGGGAATGGAGGAGGTTGAAGAGACTTGAATTTCGGAACTTCCATAGCGAAATTATTGGTTCTGTTGTCAGAAGATCCGCCACCGAGTGCATTTATCGCTTCGTTTATGTTATTCATGTTAATTTTTTGTTGGGAAGAAAGGAAGCTGTGTTGGAATTTAGAATAAGGACTTATTTATATTAACAGAACAAAGAAGAAGCAAAAGAGAGAAAAATAAAAATAGAGAAATTTTGTTCTGTTGGCAATTAAGGTTCGTGGAGCTACTTTCTTCGAAGCTGAGTTGGAAGTTTGACTGTGGAATTTTCTCTCTTTTTTTTTTGGTCAAAGCTTGTGGGTTTGACTGGACTGGTCAGTGCTCTTCTCAGAAGGCGGCTTAGCTTTATGCTGCTGAGATTACGCCACGTGTCTCGCATTCGTATACGTGGACTGCAATGGAACAAGGCATCTGATTGAATCTCATCGCATCTCTTATAATTCTTATAACATATAGTTTTTTTTCTCTTTTTTCCTTCGATGGTGAAGATTAGTACTTGAAATATATATTTTAAGCTCTTGATATGGGATATGTTAATATTAAAACGAGAAGGGAGTAGTAACGACAGAATTTTTATTTGAATTTTTGAGAGCTGCTTCAACATTACATGCCCATTGCGGAATCAGAACAATTTGACATTTCCTTTAAAAGAACTATCATAGTTCAGTGAATAAAAGCTCGCAAAAGTCGATGATTCGATCCTCCATCCCCACAAATTTGAACTAAAAAAAAAAAAAAACTACCAAAATATAAGTATTGTAATAAATGGACCTGTTAGATCCAATTCTCTTGCTAACAAAACAATAGCCCTTTGGGCTACATAAACAATCAGCCCACAGCTTTCACTGTTGCTTTTTCTGTGGGCCCATCTAGTTTTGGGATTTGTTTGGGAGCAGCCATGTTTTCCCCCTTGCAAGGTTTGAGAAGAAAAGCTACACTTTATACATTCTGCAAACTTGGAACCTCCATTTGGAGGAGAGCCAATAGAAAAATTTTGGAATCACCAGAAAGAGAGGCTTCTAAAAAATTCTTCCAAATCTCTTAACATATAGTAGACAGCTGGCTGCATCTTATTGGACAATTTGCATCTCATCTTCCAACTGCAATTTCCAGCACTTGGGATCCAACTCAGCCTACCAATCAAGCAAAAAGCTACTTAGAATTCCATATGAGTTCATACTATATATCCATCTGCACAAGATTATCCAAAGTTTAAAACATTGATCTAGGCTCCACTCCTTAATAGGTCCCCTTTAATATAGCTTAGTATCGATTCGAGTTCGAGGACGTGCTCAGCAGAAATACCATGTTCCTACAGTTGATGCCAAATAATGGATTTGAGATGAACAGATTGGAATGCATTAACACGTACCTGAAATATTTTTTCCCTCCATTCAAATGTACAGCCCCGTGCTTCCAAGAGTTTAAGAAGACGTTGGGGTAGCAGAGCTTGAAACAGTGCATGGAGCTTCACTTTCGTTAGGGAGCTATTTGCCAACAAGGCAGCTGCAACTCCACTTGGAGTTAATCTATTTGTGTGCAATAAAGTCAGATGCTGAAGGCAGCTAAGGCTGGCAAGAGACAAGAGTCCCAGATCGGTAACCGAGCTATACGACAAGTTTATCTGCCAAGAAATAAGACAAGTTAAATTTTGTTCTACCTGTTCTACATGTTCTACTCAAAGAAATAGAGAAATGAGAGCAATGGTCACCTGTCTGAGGTTTTGAGAGAAATGCGCGAGGGGTATCATGCCAGCATCATCAACATTGCAACACTTTTTTAAATCTAGTCTCCTTAGTAACTTGCATCCTGCAACGGTTGCTGCTAAGCCGGAAGATGTGATAAGCAGACATCCTCGAGCTTCGATTGTCTTCAGGCTTGAGCATTTACGAAGGGATGAAAACGAAGCGTCGGTGATGTCTCGACAATATGCGATATTTATCATTTCAAGATCGGGACAACCATTGATGATTGCCAAAAGGCCAGAATCAGTAACTCCTGCACACCTGAGGACAAAAAAGAAGACAAATATAGGCTATAAAGTCGGTCCAAATGCTCACAATTGGAGAGAAAGAAATCATGAAAAAGTTATAAACCTGTATAAATCTAGCTCTGTAAGCTTGGAGCAGCACATGGCGATATGGCTAAGTCCCTCGTCGTTAAGATTCAGACAAATTCCTAGCTTTAAGATGGAGAGTTTGGAACACCTAGATAATGATTTCAGACCTGCATAGAAATGGATGGTAAGTATACCACCAAATACACTATACAATACAAGAAGAATCATGACCCACAAGACGAAAAAGAAGGACCGACCTTCATTATCGATTTCGTTGTCAGTTAAATCAAGCTCCTCAAGCAAATGACATTGTTGTCCAATCAGGATAAATCCTTCACTGCTAACTAGGGAACAAGACTCCATTTTTAGAGAAGTTAGGCCAGTACATGAGTTAGCAAGATGAGAAACAGAAACATCAGTTATCTTGCGGCAACAAGTAATGTCCAGCTTCTTCAGATCTCTGTGTTTTCTCACGATGGAGGAGAGACCTTCATCCGTCACACCGACACATTTACTTAAGCTCAGTTCACTTAGTGATGCACACCAATTTCCCATGGCTTCGAGTCCATCGTATGTAATAACACACCCATCCAATTTGACCGATTGTAACATAGACAAGTTTTTCAAACTATCAGCCAAAGCAAGAGTCACCTGAACCACCAACAATCTTACTTTGTAAATAACAGGCAAAATATAAAGGGATCACCTGTTAATAACAGTGATTAAGTTGATTAACTTACAGGAGAGCCATATGCTAAAGTAAGCTGCTGTATAGATGTGGTAGCCTTGGTCAGGGAGAACAGCCCGTTCGGACTAATATTCGGACAACTCGACACATCAAGTTTCTGTTGAAAGTAAAAATGTCTGCCAGTGTCATAATATGCTTTCAAGTGATGAAGTCAACAAACACTGGCAATTCAATAGAGAATTTATGTTCTAATCAAGATAATGAGTGTGTGAGTGACCTTAAAACTAACGCCACAACATATTCAACAATTTGAAATTGCTAAAAATCAGATATGGAAAACATTAATCAGATTCTAGCAATCACTTTCGAACTGATAAATGGACTGCTAAGCCAGAGTCCTGCCCCTCACTCAAACAAGGCCAAGGACTCTGAGCCAACAAGATTCACTATCTAAGTTAATCAAAATTACCTTTAAGGACGTGCATCCATATCTAATAACAGCAAGGTAGTCATCGTCTATGCCAAAGCATCCCTCTAACACCAAATCTTCAAGATACTTAAGCCTCAATATGGATGGTAAACATTTTTCCGTGATCTGAAAGGGACAAAAAGGAAGGTGCTCCAATGTTAACAGATTTCGCGAAAAGTTAAACGCTCATCTAGCTTAAAACTCATCTGCAAGTAACAATTCAAGTCCTAACAAACCATGGAATTCGATAACAATTAGCATATAGTCAATTCAGGGAGGTAAATGAAACTGAAAAATGCATATAGTCTATCACTCGTTAAACAAAATTACTAAAGAAAAACGCATTCAATGCGAAGACAAAGTAAAAGATGGAAAACCAAGCGGCAAGCAGAAGAGACCCCAAATTACCGGCATATAGGAGAGATCCAGGCCACGAATTTGTTCGCATTTAACAGCAAGCAAACCAACCCCCAAATCTCCAATACTCATACACCACTTTAAGCTAATGAATCTCAATTTCGTGCATCCAACTGCAATACACCCAATCCCCATATCCGTAATCAATTTACACCTCCCTAACCGCAGCTTCTCCAGATTCTTCGCCTTCGCCAACGCCACTGCCGCCACGTCTCTCAGCTCCGTCGCGTTCGACAAGTCGATCTCCACCAAATTAGTACAATTCGTAGCCAAACTCAGCAATCCAGTAGCCGAAAAGAATTTAGACCTCGAAAGGTCGACGGAACGGAGGTTGGAATTGCACGCCTTAGATATGATGGCCAAGGAGCAGTCGGTGACTCGAGGACACAGGGAAAAATCAAGACGAGTTAACTGCGTATATCGTTGAAGCACCGGAGGAAGATGCTCGGAGCGAAAAGGTTTGAGGATTTTGCGGTGCTTGGTTTCAACAGCGTAGAATGATTTGCAGGCCAAGGAGAACGACTTCAGATCTACAGGATTAGAACTAAGCAAGTCGAGGATGGTGAAGATGATTTCATCAGAAATCAGATCAAAAGGGTTCGTGGTTTCAATGAATCTCTGCCTCTTCATGCCTCACAAATGACGAGAAAGAAAGAAATTCTTCCAGAAAAACTCCGTGTATGAACAATAACGGAGAGAAGAAGAGAGAAGACGCAAGAAGTTTTAAAGCTCTGACGAACGACTGGTGGAATCTGAACGGTAGGAACCGGGAAGAAAATAGCCAACTACTTTCTCAGCTGGGGCGATAACTGTTAACGGAAAATACTGGTTTCAAGGTTATGGAACTCACTGAGGAAGAGAAACTCACAGAGTAGCTTAATTACGTTACTACCCTCGAGCAATTTTTTAAATTTTTATTCTTCTTTTTTTTTTTTTTTGGTTTTACTAACGAACTTTAAAAAGAAATAAATGCTCATACATGTTCGATATATTTTTCAGAAAATGAATGACGGGGGCTATATTGGTAATTTAGGGAGAAGCCGAGGCAATTCCGTACCCGGAAAAAAGGACAGCAAGGACATAGTGAAAAAGTAGTAGGGTATTATTGTAATTTCGGGGTGCGAGGTATCGTTTTCGTGAGTCATCCGGTGGAGGAGTATGTGAGGAAGGACGGATTCAAAGTGCATACAACCTGTACGATCAAAGAAACGGCATACCTAACAAAAAGACTTTAAAAAAAAAAAAATTTATGAAAAGAGAGAAAAAAGTTTAATTTTTTTTTTTTAAAAAAAAAGGGTTGTGGAGAGAGCAATAGGGAAAATAAATGGATGGGTCAAAATGAAAGGGAAAGGATATTGCCGTACTTATACTCAGCCAGCCATAGTACCGACCTTACTCAGATAAGAACGGTGGGAGATAGCGTCAAAAGTGGGTTTTGATTTGGGCCCACCCTCCACTTGCTTTAGTTGCCACTTGCCATAGCATTTTTTCCCACTTCCCTCCCTCTCTACCAATATTATTCCCCTTGGAAAGGACATTTAAATGTATAATAATTTCGTCAAATCGAACCTAGTTTAATCGGTTAAAGACATATTTTTTTGATTAAGAGAACATGAATTCGAATTCCTCTACCCTCACATGTTATATTCAGATGTAGCTAAATAGATAATATATATATATTATTATTGTAAAGATTTATAGTTTGATCTCTAATCTACATTATTGAACTAAAAAAATATAGAGAGAGAGAAGATATATTATTAAGTTAAAACCTTTAAAATTTTAGGGGGGAAAAATCAATTTTGAGCATAAACTTTCGATTTTATCAAATTGAATTCTATATTTAGATAAGTATTACAATTTTAACTCTCTATTCAATTTTTGTTGATTTATCTATTAATTTTATATTAAAAAAAATTACATGAACTTTTTCGTAAATTCACTAATTTCAACAAAATAAAGCATTGCACAAAATTAAGTTTGAATAATTCACAAATTAATCGTCGAATAATTTTTCCGAAACTCACAAATTTTAACAAAAATTTAGCTCTAATATAGTTTTTCTTTTTAATTTTATCAATTTTGTTTCTTGCATTTAATCATTGAATGCATGTGATAATACATTTTTAATGATATTTCGAACAAAGAGTTATCGGATAGGTACAAATTGAAACACTCTTTCAAGTTTAAGGTTATTTAAAAGATTGCAACACTTGTCTAAATTTGAGGTTAAATTTGATGAAATTGAAAGTTTATGGTCAAAATTGATTTTTTCCCCTAAAATTTTATAATTCTTTCAATATGTCTGATTAATACATGGACTTTAAAAAAGTCCCTACGTTTATTATTATTATTATTTTTATAAATTAATGACATAGTTTTGAGTACGTGTATTCATATGAACATGTATTTAAGCCATATAAATTGAAGAAGAGCATTGGATAAGTAAATATTAAGTGACAAGTTATATAGTAATTACCAAAATTGTTATTTTTTAAGTTAATGAGACCAAAATGGATATTTTAAAATTTCAATGACCAAAATAGAATAAACTTAAAAAGTTTGAAGGCTAAAATAACATCAAAACTAAACTTTTTTTTTTTTTTTATCATTAACATGGAAGCAATTTCTTAAATATTTATGTAGCATATTAATTTGATTAATAAAAGATAAATTAGTACAAACGCAACACAAAAGAATAGGACTGGTTGGATAAAATAATATTACACAGGTGACCAACCAATTTAATGAGACAAGTGATCAGATTTAATTTTAAATAAGTTGGTTCGCAAATTATCTCAAAATCAAATTTTCAAGAGAATCAGCTTTAATTATGAGATCTCGAGTATTATTCTTTAACAATTAGAAGTTTATTTTATTAAAAAAAAAAAAAGAATCAGTATGAAAATGGAATCTCTCATAGAATAATTTTGGATTAATTATAACTTTAGAGATAAATAAATTCACAAAGCTAGGAAAGTCAAGGAAGCTATGAGGTATTATTGTGAAGAGATTTCGACACGTGGAATCAAGATAATCAAGAACTTTGATTATAATTTTTCTGTTTTGAGTAAAATAACTTAAATTATATAATTAATCATTGTGAATATATCTGATAAATATAATATATAGTTTTTTGTAATGAATTAATTTGTGAGTGGGCCCAAGATGCTTCGATTTTTAAATCGCCGTGTTCCGTTTGTTACGCGAACATTGAAATATAGAGGAAGAGATTTGGAAATATTTGGGGATTTATGGATTTTATTCCAACACCAGACTTGGTGGAGGCACTAACTGCAAACCGCCGCTTTCCTTCACTTTATTTTAAAGATTCCTTTTTCCTTTTCTCTTTTTTGCCTTTTTATTATTTTTTTTTTTTTCTCTTTTCTTATCTCAACTCAAGCAATCCATTATTTTTTTTTTCCAGACTAAAACTAAGTTTGGAATTCCCGTAGTTGTTAAAATAATTGATATTAGTTATGCTTTTAAAAAAATTAGCCGTAATATAAATTAAATTAATATTTTATAAACTTTAATTTTAATTATGTAAAATTAGTTTATGGTAAATCGATACTAAATTGTATTGATTTAACTTTAATGATCACTAGTAACTAATTTAATCTATTTGGGCTAGAAATTAAGTAATAATTTATATTTTTTTTTTAAAGAAAGCTAATTACCTGTTTTTGCGTAATTTTAGAAGCCCAATTTCTACCAGGAAAAAATGGAGATGTTTTGAAAGTTTGTTTGTTTATTTTTTAGTTCAACAAAATGCGAGGTAGGAATTAACAATATTAGAAATAATTGAAGAAGGTTTTTATTTTTTTATTTTCTTTTTTTCTTTCTTTCTTCTTCTTCAATATAGATGGGAGAAGCATTTAAACTTTCTGCCTATAAGAAAAGTTATTACTATTTAACCGTTATGCTCAAATTCATTAACTAAAAAATATACCATCCATTTTTATCATAAAAATTTACCCCATCTTATGTATATCAGTCTCCATCTCATGTACCGGTTCTCTTTTTTTTTTTTTTTTCTCCCATGCTTTTTCATCATATGAATCTCAACCACGTCAAATCGAGTACAGTTCAACTGGTTAAGCCATATTTTGCTGACCAAAAGGTCGTGCGTTCGAATCCCTCCCCTACATGTTACGTTGAACTTAAAAAAAATAATCTCAACCGCTTTAATATATTTGAGATATAATTCCAATTTGTGACATGATCTTTTATACTAGGGTAGTCACATATTATTAGTCTATTTGAATTCCCGTACTCGTGAACAGTACATGTGGTTAGACATAACACAAAGTCTTACTTAAAAGGTCCGCTCTAGGAATAGAGTAACTCGATATGATCTCAATATGTTGCTCGACTAATAACATATCTCAGGCAGTGAAAATAGTACGAAAACTTTAGAATTCTTAATGTCATAAGTAACAGGGGAGAGGGGAAGGTGTCAAATTGCTTTGATAAAGAGAGAGAT
>JAOANK020000046.1:6947-18412 GCA_026257165.2 Telfairia occidentalis | reverse complement strand
AAGAGATTTACTCCCCATAATCAACCTTTATCCGTCGTGGATCTTCATGCGGATGAAGCGGTATTGTCCATCAATGATCCATCTCCACCCAAGTATAAATACCAAGCCAAACGGGAGCAAAAGATAATCATGAGATCTTGAGCAAACTCCTTACTCATTTCTACTTATTTGATTTGAGTGTCGGAGTGTGGTCATCACCACCCCACCTCATTTCGTCTTTCTCTTACTGATTCGAGTTCATCAATCGTTCCATCCATATCATCCTCAAAAACTTATGTGCCTCAACATTATATAACATTGAAAGTTTGACAATACACTTTTTAAAGTTCAAACAAATATTTGATATAAACTTAAACTAAAGAGTAGATTTGTAATTTAGCCGGGTGAAAATCAAAAGATGAAGCATCACCGCTCGTTGACCCATCAAATCAATTTATATGGACGGTCAGGATCAGGAACAGGGAGAGATCAGAGAAAGATCATTCTTACGGGGAAAAAACTTTGGCCCATCCGCGTTTTTCTGCAGTATTAATCGGTAGGAGAGGTCTTGAAGCGTCAGTTTTCTTCTCGACCATTTCCTTCTTAATATTCATTCCCTTTTGACTTAATTACAATTTACAGGAGACGAATCCCTTCGTTAAAAACTCCTCTCTCACCTGCGATTTCTTCCCATAGCCTCAAGATCCACCGACAATGTCTTCCTCCTCTCCGGCCATACTTCCCATCTCCAATCCTCAATCCACCACTGCCGCCACCGCCACCGCCGTCTCAGGCGGTTCTGTTCAATCTCAAGGCCCTGTCACTACGCCGGCCTTCCGCGCATTCATAAACCAGCTATCGGAATCGCTCCGGCACGGTCTCTCCCAGCGAAGACCATGGGCTGAACTTGCGGATCGGACGGCGTTTACGAAGCCCGAGTCATTCTCCGAAGCCACTCTGCGAATCCGCAAGAATTACTCCTATTTTCGCGTCAATTATCTCGCTGTGATTGCTCTCATCCTCGGCTTTTCGCTCGTTTCTCATCCGTTTTCTCTTCTCCTTCTGGCCGGGCTTTTGTCGTCGTGGCTCTTCCTCTACCTCTTCCGTCCGTCAGATCAGCCGCTGGTTCTATTTGGCCGCACTTTCAAGGATAGCGAAACCCTAATCCTCTTGGTTTTACTCAGCGTATTCGTCGTGTTCCTCACTAGCGTCGGATCGGTCCTCGTTTCGGCTCTTATGGTTGGTGTGGCTCTCGTCTGTGCCCATGGCGCCTTTAGGGTTCCTGAAGATCTCTTCCTGGACGAACAAGAAAATGTATCCACCGGATTCCTCTCGTTCTTCAGCAGCGCGGCTTCCAACGCCGCCGCTGCCGCCGTGCCTATCGCTGCTCGCACGTGATTCGAGCAGATGAGGGAATGGAAGCGCCTTCGCTCCGGTATCAGTTAAGGCATTAAATCTTGAAGATTGGCGTAGACAAAAATAAGTTGAATTTCTTTTTTTTTCTTCTTCTTCTTCTTTCTTTTGTGCAAATTTTCATATTAACGATCCGTTCTTTTTACCTTAAGATAGAATATGATACTTCAAACAATGTCTATTTGATTCAAAATTTTCCTCTCTTCTTCCTTTACCATGGATCTCGTTACATCTTGTAATTTGAATTTCCTTATATCACTGTGCGGAATTTTATTCTCTCATTTCTTCTATTCCACAATTTCTTGAGTTCATCGCACATCATCCACGCCAATGGTTTGTGATGCTTGTTTGATTTCTAGATCTGAGGTTCTTGAGAAGAAGAAATTTGGATCTGGAATTTTTGCTTAGAATCCAAATCTCTGCACCCAATGTTATGTTGTGAATTCATGATTTTCACCTTCCGTTAAGTTCTGGAATGTAAGTATGTTTGTTCATAATGCATAATAATTTTGGGGTGCTCCCAATTTCGCAGTTAGATCTGTTGAGGATGTGTTTAGATTTACAGTTTTTGTTGTTTTGTTCATATAATTTAATGAATTTGAGTCTGTTTAGCATGAAGTTGGAAATTTTGAGATTGATTTGTATAAGAAATTGGTTTCTGAAACTCAAATCTAATGATCGTTGAATTTGGTTTGTGGATTTGTGAGGTATGAAACTAATTATATAGCTTAGAAGAGGAGGTTTCAGAAGCTTGAGATTATTAGCCATAATCTAAATTAAAGAATTCCACATAGGTTCAATTTCATAACTCATACCCATGATCCTAAGTGTTCTGTGATTTTTATAAATCTTCAACCTAAAACCTAACAGAATTCAATGAATTTATGCTTTTCAATTTCAGTAACACAAATTCAGGCCTTTCAAACTAGGAACTTTCAATCTATGCACTCTGATTTTGATCTTATTATTATGAGCTTGTTGGATGGACTATATGGCCTGCTCATGTGTGCATGACCCGTTCTCGAGAATTTGGCTGGAAGACTATTCCTACAGGGCAATTACACCCCTGGGTGCTAATGCACCCATCCCGGGCTGATTTTAATTTTCTTGCTATTTTTTCTCATATATATGTATGTGTGCGCCGTGCTGCCATTTTATCTGAAACTGTGTTTGGAAATCTAGGATTTTGAGGGATTTCAAATGAATTTCATTATTTGTTATCATAAGAAACTGCATGATTTGAAATCATGCTATTTTTATATAAAAAATTTCCTAACTAAAGTGGTCGGATTTTGAAGGGTTTTATAAGATTTTAGTTAAATTACTTATTTAACCTTGTCATATTTTAATTTTAATTAATAAATTAGTATTACAAACCTATATTAGTAATTTCTTTTATTTTCTGTGAACATCCAAACAACAAAATTTATGCACAATATTAGGGTTATTTATATGTATTATGGTACTTTTCACATTGAACTGGTGAATATCTTTTAGTAGTTGAGCCAATTAAACTTAGTCTAGATTGTTGAATGATTCAACTTTATAACGTTCATGTTGAAAGTCATGCCTTCTATACAGGGATTGCGTAATTTGGCTGCCATTTCTTCTTGCTACATGAAGAAGAGGACTTGGGAGAAAAATTGAATCCCATGCTTTGGATAATTAATCTTTGTTATCTAAATAACCAATAGATGGTGAATTACATTTCAGTGTCTCGGGAATTCCTTGTTTGTTGCCGCGTAGAGCATGTGTATTGAACAGTTCAAAGCAGTTCCATCCATTAATGTTTGAAAATTCCTTGCTTCAGATTTTTCAAAAATCATACATTCTTGGATCCAATGTTTGGATGTGGCTTTGGAGTTACCTTTCAAATTGGTATATTTGTATGAAACAACTTTATTTATATATATTGTATGTATATGTATAAAGCAAGCATCAAATCATCAATTAGGTATTTCTTTGGAGTGTTTTTTATACACAGAGAGAGAGGGAGACTTTTACACATTAACTTTTTTTTTTTTTAGTACACAATAACTATTATTTAAGATGTGTTTTTTTAAATGAAAATTTTTAATGCAAAGTATTTGTTATTTTAGTTATTAGGTTGGATTTGTCTTTCTTTCTTTAACCTGGAGTAGATAAGTTTGTTTGAATGTCTCTAGTTGGGTATTCCTCGAGCTAGATCCTTGAAAACTAGTGTCTTCTCGCATGAACTTCCAATGTATTGGCCACTTTCTTCTGCTTCCGATCCATAAGAATAATTTCTTTAACTTTCCTATTCATGCACTTTCTTTTTATCATGTCCACAAGTAGTTAGGTTTTATTATCAAATATATCTTCACCTTGAATCAACTTCCAAACAACTTAGAATCAATTTCAGTCGAAAGAGGCCCATTGTCGGCTTCATTCACTAGATTGATCTGCATTTTGACTGTCATTTCTTTTGTAAGCTCGAAAAATCTTTTGATCTACCGAACTTATTTAGTAATTGGTAACACATCCACATTCGCATTCGGGATGATTATCCCAAAACCCGCCCAACCATCAAGCACATCCGCATCATTATTAAGTTTGTAATTTGAGCGTGTTGAAGGTACCAAAGTTTCTACATCAGTTGCCATTTGCACCTGATGTGCTAGATGATTTAGTACAGAGTGTGTTGCATGAAATGATATTGGGCTGTATATTTCTTTTATATAAAATCTGAATAAACAAATGTAATGAAAAAAAAAAACCTCAAAACAATTTAAAGAATTTGTAAATGGCCAAATAACCAAATTACACCGATTTTTTGTAAGCTCAACTTGACCCGGCGATATGCTTTTAACCAATTAAACTCAGTTGTACAATTAAATCGATCTAATTAGTTTAGTTTGATTTTTAAAATGTTTAATGGTCAATTCACAATTTGCAAGGCCTCTACCTGGAGTTTTTTTTTTCCTTTTTATATTTAAAGGAATAAATTCTCAAGCCCAATTGACACGACGTACGTTCATAATTCCCATTATACATTATCCACCAACTATGCTGACCCAATGAAATATAGCCGTTGGAGGAGCGACAAAGCGTTACAGAAGGAAGGGAAAAAAAATGTCACGTAGCCTGAATAACTGAAGAAAAAATGTAGCCGTTAACATAAAAGAATGAAGACTCTGACCCCATTGTAGGCCTCCGTTGAATCCTTTGTCCACCCTCTTTTCCTTTCCACCCTAAATTAAAATAACATTTCAGATCCTCACATGCTTCATCAGACATAGTCTAATTTCTTCTCTCAGCTCATCTAATATTTCCGTTATTTTCATTTTTCCCCTCTTGTTTCTTCTTATATTCTCCTATAAAACTTATCTCCCAACTTTCAGAAACCCTAGAATAACCAGAGAGAAGTAAAAGAAAACAGGAGAAATTTCAGCTCACCTTTTTGTTTCCATTCTCTTTTCCCACTTGAACTGAAGTTTCTTTTTGTTCATGGGAAAAAGCCAACGCCCATTTAAGTTCATGCAGATTCTTGAACAACAGACAGCAAAATGGAAGAGAAACCGTTCTTCGTGCCTTATTTTTCTCTTTTTTGTTCATCTTTTGGCTTTCTCTCTTCAACCAGTCTCCAGCCAGATGTGGGATGGAGTGGCCGTTACAAAAGGAGATTATGAAGCTCTTCAAGCTATAAAGCTTGAACTTATTGATCTGAAAGGGGTTTTAAAGAGCTGGAATGGCAGTAATGGAGCTTGTTCCGGGCAGTGGGCAGGAATCAAGTGTGTGAACGGGCAGGTAATTGCTATACAGCTTCCATGGAAGGCTCTCGCCGGCAGGATTTCCGACAACATTGGACAACTCCGGGAACTTCGGAAGCTCAGCCTCCATGATAATGTAATTTCCGGTGCTGTCCCTCGGTCTCTCGGGCTGCTTCCAAATCTCAGAGGAATTTATCTTTTCAACAACCGATTTTCAGGGTCTATTCCTTCTTCAATTGGTAACCTTCCTCTTCTTCAAACTCTTGATTTGAGCAACAATTTGCTGACCGGAGAAATTCCTTCTGGTCTTGCAAATTCCACCAAATTGATTAGAGTTAATCTGAGTTACAATTCATTGTCGGGATCTATTCCAATTGGTTTTTCGCAGTCGTTTTCTCTTAGAATTCTTGCCCTTCAGCACAATAATATTTCTGGTACTGTCCCAGATTCTTGGGGTGGTTCTGGAAATAAAACTTCCCCACTTGGGGTTCTAACGCTTGATCATAATGTTATAACTGGAACCATTCCAGCTTCTTTGGGCAAATTGGAATGGCTTCAAGATATTTCCATTAGTGAAAACAGAATCTCTGGGGCCATACCAGGTGAAATTGGCAGGCTGAAAAGGCTTCGCCTTTTCGATTTATCGAACAACGCCATTGATGGCAGCTTCCCTTTGAGCTTCTTCAATCTCTCCTCTCTTGAATTGTTGAATGTTGAAAACAATCACCTTGAAAGCCAGATTCCAGGAGATATTGATAGATTACAGAATCTCTCAGTGGTTAAGCTTGGGAAGAATCGTTTTCGTGGTGAGATTCCTGCAAGTATTGGGAACATTTCTGGTATTAGCCAACTTGATTTTTCAGAAAATAACTTCACTGGAGAGATTCCAACATCATTGACTCGTTTGTTGAATCTAACGTCTTTCAATGTCTCTTACAACAATCTCTCTGGCCCTGTCCCAATTCTCCTATCAAATAAGTTCAATGCGAGCTCTTTTGTAGGGAACATCCAACTGTGTGGTTTTAGTCCTTCAACCCCATGTCTACCTGCACCCTCCCCACAGAATCTTACACCTCCATCCATCGAGGCCCCGAAATTGCATCGCGGCCGAAGACTTAGTGTAAAGGACATAATTCTGATAGCGGCCGGAGCTCTGTTAGTGCTTCTTCTTCTTCTTTGCTCGATTTTGCTCTGTTGTTTGTTATCAAAAAGAGCTGCTGCGAAGAAGAATGACAAAACAATGGCCAAGCAAGCTGCTACGAGGAGCGTCGAGAAGGCAGTACCGGGCAGCACCGATGTCGGGTCGGGCGAAGCCGGTGGGAAACTAGTTCATTTTGATGGTCCTTTTGTTTTTACTGCTGATGATCTTTTGTGTGCAACTGCGGAGATCATGGGCAAGAGCACATATGGAACAGCATATAAAGCAACATTAGAGGATGGTAATGAGGTTGCAGTGAAAAGATTGAGGGAAAAGACAACAAAAGGGCAGAAGGAATTTGAAAGTGAAGTTGCAGGACTTGGAAAAATTCGACACCAAAATTTACTTGCTCTTAGAGCTTACTACTTGGGCCCCAAAGGAGAGAAGCTTCTTGTCTTTGATTACATGCCTAGAGGAAGTCTCTCTTCCTTCCTTCATGGTAACCAACTCAACAATTTTGCTCTAAGAATTCTTACTATCATGATACTTTTTCTTTTTAGAATATTACAGCAAACAACGGCAAAGATTCAATCCTACAACTTATAACGGAGATTACTAAATCCAGATGAGCTATACTCAAGTCTTCTAGAATTTAAAGCACTGACTTTTCTCCCTTTTTACTTACTTATGTTATTACACTATGCAGCTCGGGGGCCGGAAACGACAGTCGATTGGCCGACAAGGATGAAGATAGCGATCGGAATCACGCAGGGCTTGAACTACCTGCACACAGAAGAGAATCTAATTCATGGAAACCTCACTTCCAGCAACATTCTGCTAGATGATCAGACAAATGCTCGTATTGCAGATTTTGGGCTGTCAAGGCTCATGACTTCAGCTGCAGCCACTAATGTGATTGCCACTGCAGGAACACAGGGCTACAATGCACCAGAGCTAACAAAAACCAAAAAAACCACAACAAAAACAGATGTGTACAGCCTTGGAGTCATAATATTAGAACTTTTGACAGGAAAATCTCCTGGAGAAGCCATGGAGGGGATGGATTTACCTCAGTGGGTGGCCTCAATTGTTAAAGAAGAGTGGACAAATGAAGTATTCGATTTGGAGCTTATGAAAGATACCCCAAATATTGGTGATGAACTGCTTAACACTTTGAAACTAGCTCTGCATTGTGTGGATCCATCGCCGGTGGCTCGGCCAGATATTCAGCAAATTCTTCAGCAGCTGGAGGAGATTAAGGCTTCTACTTCCGCCGATGATGGCACCAAAAATGAACCAACAAATGAATAAAGGTATTGATATAGAATTACAGATTAACGCCTAGAGTAGAAGAATAAAACCATTATTTTATTTGCTATAGTAGAGGAGAGATATATTCTTTTGTTTTTGGTTTATCAGTATCCCAATTATTCTTTTATTCATATTGATTCAAGTGCATGTATATTGATGGATGATACAGCAGGTATAATGCAATTTTTCTATAATGTTATTGTTGATGTCGAAATTTAGCTCAGTTGTACTCAAGTTTGCTGGTTGGATTTGAGAGAGGGATGAACTCACCTGCAAAACAAAATAAAACTGCACATTAATTGTGGTATTAGGCCTAATATACTATGATGCTCAAGTCAAATTTGGGTTTTTTTAAAGCTAAGCAGAAAATGAGATTGAGCTGAGGCCTCTGTCGATCAACTGGTCTATTCTATTGTCCTCTCTTTCATGAATCATGTCGCCCAATGGGATATTATCAAGGGGTTATTTACCTGAGATCAGCCTAAAGAGAGGACCACCTCTATGGCGTTGGTTCGGCCTGAGTGGCAGCCCAAACCCTTTGTGGTTTGGCTTGAGGACCACCTCATCACCTTTTGATCGGAAAGATGTATCTTAACGAGCTATGTCTGATTCGGTAACATTAATTTAATTGAGTTTTTTTAGAAGAAAACTCTTCTTTTAGTTCAACAATGTGAAGGGGTGTTGGTTTGATGAACCTCTGATTTTTTTGTCGAGAACATATACCTTAACCAAATTGAACTATGTTTAGTTTGGCCCAAGAAAACTCATTTAATTTAGTTAAATGAGAGTTTCTGTTTTTTTTTTTAATTAGTGCAGAGCGTAATCCCAAGGCATATAAAGTGAAATGGCTTTTACCTTAGTTAGATTGGATGTCTTCTTTATTTGATCGCCTACCCCGTTTTCCGGCACCGGAGAATTTTGATTTTGCCGCAGGTTGTTTCTCCGGCGATGGTTGGCTTCCTTTCCAATATGGTTGCAGTGACTGCTGTTTCCATGACTCGTTGCCGGAGTCCGGTTGTTCGTTCCTATCTCCAGCTTCGAGTCGCCATAGAATCCGAGCTCTCAAACTTATCATATGTTGTTGCGAAACCCTAACCTGCATTATCTCTCCCAATTTTCCTCCCGATCAAGACCTGAAATAATTCGGACTCCATAAAAATATTTAAATTAACAGTCAATTATGTGATGACTTTCTTCAAGTAAATCGAGCTCAAACTCACCGGTAAAATATTCCTGCAGACCAATTTATCGCAATAGAAGAAATAATTTGGAGTGACAGCTGATTGGCCTACCCCTCTTTTTGCTGACTGGCGCATGTAACTTGCACGAAAATGGTCAAAGTTTATATGATTTTTACTTTTGAAATATGATTTTTAGTATTTCTCTTTTTTCCTATTGACATGAAAGGTTACTGGGCCAAACAACGATTTAAAAAGAAAGAACGGTGAAAAGAGAACACTATAAAAATAACAAAATTTCCATTTTATATTTTTTTTTATTTTTCCACCACTCACCTCAAATTTTCCATTAAAAAGGTTGGTGCCAAAAAATGGCGTTAAATTTATTGCCGCATCAACGATTGATTATTGGACTGCATTTATCATTATCGGATTCATATGGCCCTGTCGAGAAAGAGACTTGAAAGAAGCAAAGAGCATGTGATTTTCTGCAATCTGCAAAGAAAAATATCAGAAGGTTCCAAAATAGCTAAGATACGGTGCGAAGATTTGGCCTCACATTTCAATTTTCACCAACTCTAAAGCAAGAAAGCGACAAGATTCTAACTCGCGCCAATTCGGGAATCGCTCTCTTTCTCTAACCTGCAATTCTGGAATCGGTGCTTCAATCGTACGAAAATCAGCTTCAGATAGAAGCTAATCGTAAAATACTCACTTCTCATTTCGCCATCGAAGGATTGCTATCAACGTATTTAGCCATTGCTCTGTTTCTGTAACCCTAACTCTGTACAAGCGAGAGCAAGAAGAACCGATGAAACTCAGGATGGATAGCACCGGCGGCGGAAGACTCGAACGATTTATAAGATAGCATGGTACGAAAATCAACTTCAGATAGAACATAATGGTAAAATACTCACTTCTCATTTCGCCATCGAATGATTGCTATCAATGTATTTAGCCATTGCTCTGTTTCTGTAACCCTAACTCTGTACAAGGGAGAGCAAGAAGAACCGATGAAACTCAGGATGGATAGCGCCGGCGGCGGAAGACTCGAGCGATTTATAAGATAGAATTGTACGAAAATCAACTTCAGATAGAACATAATCGTACATTACTCACATCTCATTTCTGTAACCCTAACTAAGTACAAGCGAGAGCAAGAAGAACCGATGAAACTCAGGATGGATAGCGCCGCAGCGGAAGAATCTCCAATTCGGCTTCCTACGGCGCTATCCCTCCTGAGCTTCAGAGGATTCTTCCACACTTCAGTCAATGTTTTCAAATCGAGCGAGAAGTAAATGGACACGGCAGCCATTTTTATAGAGCATGATTCAGGATGACGTAAAAACGTGGGAGAAGATGAAGAAGAAGATGCATTGGAAATGGCAATGGCCATAGCCAATAGCTTAGGCAATTATAAAATTGAAGAACGATAGTACGTGTAACATTGACGAAGCGTATGGGACGCTGCCACTGTGTAGTCTGTGATTGGTCCGAATTTTCTCTCTCTCACCAAATTTTGACTCAATATGGACTTGCCGACTACGATGATTTATACTCTTTTTGCGCTACATCTACGGCCCGGCAGCATAAAATCACACCATACGCCGCCGTCGACACCAAAAAGGAGTGAATTTCAATTGAAAGTTGAAAATACATGTTTAAATGTTTTTCCATTACCAATGATTTAAAATATTTAGAAAAAAATAATTTGTACCACTCAAGTTGTATCCATTTATTCTCAAAACTTTCAATTTCATCATATTTTACCTTAAACTTAGATAAGTGATACAATCTTAATATTAAACTTGAAAAAGTGTTGCAATTACATATTAAAAAAAATTGTTTGGAAGATCGTGAAAAAAATATTTTCATATGCATTCAACGAATTGTAAAACATATGTTTGATATAAAATTGATAGTATTTAAAAAAGCGATAGTAGAGCTTTTTTTTTTTTGTTGTTGAAATTCATGAGTGTTAGTAGAGTGTTGTTCAAGGATTAATTTCTACATTAATCAAACCTAATATTGTACCATACTGGTTTACTGAAATTAGTGAGTTTGTTAAAATTTTTATTGTTTTTTATTAGTGGGTGAATTGATGAAAATTGAAAAGTGGGTATAAATTGCATTATGTAGCAAAATCTAGAGTCCAATTTGATGAAATTGAAAATTTGAGATTTAAATAAATACAACTTGAAAATTTTATAGATAAAAATTGATTTTTTTTCTCTAAGATATTTTTTATTTAGAAATAGATATTTGTAATGAAGATATTAAATTTTTTTTTTGAGTAAAAAAATTAGAGAAAAAAACAAGAGAAAACTAAGAGATAGAAGACATATCGGCAATAATGTGTCGCATAATCGAAGTCGAGTATTCTTCAATCCAGTTGCTGTTGGATTTGTGTTGTCTTGCATGGAGTGCGAAAGAATTAGCAACCTCATTTTGAGTACGTCGAGCAAAAGGAATTCCCTCTGCAACATTATTTTTGCATTTGGCTTTTATCTCATTCACAATTAGTTGAACCTCAATATTATCCACGATGTCATTTTCATTAATAAGATTCGAAACCACGAGGAAGTCAGTTTTTGCCAAACACGGCCGTATACCCGCCTCCTGTGCCAGAATAAGTTCTTCATTGAGGGCTAATGCTTCAGCAAGCTCCACCGAACCACTAAGATGTCGTGCGCGTTCTGCTGCTAGGAGAACCTC
>JAOANK020000045.1:3221788-3236330 GCA_026257165.2 Telfairia occidentalis | reverse complement strand
AGAAAAATCCACAAGATGATTTATGCAAATTAACTAAACGACTAAAAATAATAAGTTGAGAAAATCAGAGAAAGGGTCTAAGGAATTGATTTCACCAACTAGATTAATAAGCCAATTAATTGATTAATCAAGACTGAATCACAACACAATTCTATAAGCTTAAAATACTCATATATAAACTGTCTCTCCCTAGTGCGATTTACTCTCCATGCTAATTAAGAAACTAATATCTCTATTAAGTTTCAATAAAAAACAAAAACATAAACATCAATTCTAAAAACAGTTTCTCAAGCAATTCTAAATCTCCCAATATTAGAACTAATTAAGTCACGCAATCAAATTATAATCTAAACCCTCTTTCCTGAGCGATAGATTCAGATTAAGGAACAATTAATCTGTGATCAAGAGATTAAAAGAAATAAGCACATGAATGCATAAATAGAAAATATGTAACATCAATCTCGATAAATCAACAAATAAAACTTATTAAAACTAGTGGCTACATCAATCTCTAGAACGAAGAGTTTAGCTCCACATGTTCAACATAAAAATTAGAATTCTCGTACTAAAACTCATGGAAAGATTACAAAAAGTCAAGGGAAAGGAGAAGAAATTAAACACAACGCTTTGATCCTTCATCCCCGAATCGATCTCCACGTTCTGAGCCTCGAAAATCTCATATAATCCTGTCGATGGCGTCTCGACGTTGTACCCTAATGAATATGGAAATAACGTGGTGGCATCGAGACGTTTTAAGGGCAGCATCTAGCGCTGCGAAATTTCTTGCACGGGCGTTACCAAAATCGTGGCGTCGAGACGCTGTTCACTCGAGTTCAATGACTTCAACATATCTGCAAGCATCTCAACGTTATTCCTTTGTGAGTTGGATGTCCACTTTCATCAATTCATCAAGTTATAATTCACTCTTTTGTTTGCAATTTGTCAATAAACTTCTTGTAACACTTTATTTTATTCCATTTCCACGGTTTCTATAAAATAAATAAAAATATACATGAATATACTCAAAATAAACATCAAGCTAACAATATTTAAGTTATAAAAGTAGCCTAGAAAGTAGGCTATCAATTAACTTAACTACTGATGATTTACTTTACATTTATCCTTGAAAAGACTGATCAAATGTTACAAAAGGAACCCGAAAATGAGCCCTACAAACAAAACCAATTGGCGTTTATTTGCTGGTAAGGATCTGAGTTTCTTAATTCAATTCAGAAGAGGAAGGCCACTCCCTTTCATGTGAAAACTACAAACAAGTCGACACCAGAATCTGGTTTTTCTTTCAATCACTCAGTTGGCCGTTGCTTAATTTGCAAATATTGTTAGACAATAATAATCTATTCATCGTTTTTGACTCCGCCGAAGATCATTCCCTCGTGTTTGGCTCTGTTCTTTGCCTCCCTCCTCTCCTTCCGCCAAGCATCTCGGACAGCTGCATCAGCCTGGACTTTCTCCATTATTTTACTGAAACCAGGAATTGTCTTCTCCATTTTATTGTAAACTCGGGTGCTGAGGTTGAAGAATATCCTAAAAATTCTCTGCAAGCAAAGGGCAAAGTTTCGTTATTTGAAACGATAACGGTCCCGATTTAAAATTAAACTGCAGCAAACCAAAGTAGAGAATTTCTATGCTGCAAGTTTCATAACAACAACATGAGCACATAACTCCATTCTCTTTTTGCTTTTTACGTTCTAGACGAGGGGAAGGGTGAAAATTCTGAACTTTTGGGCGCCAATTCGAGATCAGAAAACTTATAGGAAATTGTAAGTACTGTACCTTAACATCTTTATTCCAATGCCTGATATACGGAGGACCAGTCGTGTACGACCCCAGAGGTTCCCGATGCCATTCGCCATTATATGTTATCTGTTCCATTGCTTGTTCCACGCTGAGAACCTCCCATGGTCTTAATCCAGGTATAATTTTAGCTAATTTGTACCTGCAATGAGCGGGCAACCATGACAACAAGTATAAGATTCTAATGAAGAAGAGATCCCCAAAGTAAGAAAATTACTGGAATGAACTATACAAAAGAAATAAACATCCTCATTTCTTATATAGTTGAAAAACTAATAACTAACACGACGACATCCTAAGCATTTCATCTTCTGTAATCGTAGTCTTATTTAAAGTGTACAGTACACATTTGCCAACCACCTTGATTGTTCATCACTTGTGATTTTACCAAGACTCTCTCAAGTGCCATTGTATTCAAGATATCACCACCTTGATACGACTCAAATGATTGCGCTTCAGACGACTGAGACAGAAGGAAAAGAATGCCGGGTTTACATATGTACCTTAGATCCCTAGGGATGTACTTGTTTGGCATGTGGTCTGCCTCCAGAGTAGATGTCAGCTCAGATCCGCTGGCCCAAAGAAACAGCGCGTGACTAGGAATTCTAACTCCCGGCCAAACACCGCCATTAGCTGCTAGTACTGCTAAATCTCGTCGCTTGCTCTCTAAAGCCTCTTGTTGCAGTTGCTTGTAAGTTTTCTTCTCTTGTCCCTTCAGAGGAACCCATGGAGGTATGCCTTTCTGCAATTTGTGAAGGAAAGCAGTGGCAGCAGCACCGAGTCTAACTGTTAAAACAACCGTAAGCCAGTAAACCCCCTCGTAACAGGAATGTCTATAGGTCTTATATCTACAAATAAACTAGATGGACAGAAGAGTCAAACCGAGGACGGCGGGGACTGTAAATGAGATGTAACAAACACCATAAGAGCATAAAAATAGGAACTGGGTTTAAGAAGGCAGCTAGTCACAAATAAAGAAAGCAGGAATTTGAGTGATATAATTGACTGCAGATTGAAGGTTCCTCTCTATATGGCATCCATCTTAGCTAGTTTTCCAAGACATTTGTCGAGATGGAAAACAGCACAAACAGTATTCGCAGTATCCGATCTGTCCTCAGCGTGTTACTGTAGTGCTACCAACTTAATGAAACATGTGTAGAATTTGATAGCGATGTAGGAATAGGAAACGGGGTCCTTTGATTTCATTCTCAGAACCCTTTACCTTTTGTTATCTCACTTTCCATTTAACTTAACTAGAGCTGCACACCATATTCTACAACAGTTCGATTTACACTCAGTTAAGCAGGTGAGTTCTAGAGTTTATTTATCTTTTCCTGACTTCGGCAACTGTTTAAGAACACTAAACGAATAAGTGATAGCACACTTCTGCATCAGGTAGGAAGCCACTCGGGGTGCCTCCTTCAACAGCCAAAAAGAGTATCTATATGCACTAAAAAATGAAAATGTTTGCTCATGACATTCATATTATTTTGAATTTGATTGTCAAGATGTAGCTATGATAAAGGCTGACTTGAAGGAAAGGAAGCATATTCTAATGCAATTAGCGATATGCCTTCATCGAACTAACAGGGAACGATAGATCTTCATCCGTAATGTGTCAATCCCACTAAAAGACTAATAATAATTAGTGTTCAACGATAAACATATAATAATTGATGTTACTAATACAGGGCACATTATAATAGTCACCTTCAACTTCATACCTGCAAAAAACAAATGAACAGATAAACATAGAAGCTTAACTAACCTTCCCAAGTGGCAATTGCTCGCTCCAATCCGTAAACCATGTGAATTGGCGCCCATTCGTCCATGTCCTCTCCCCAAATAAATGTATCTTTGTCAATAATCCCAGCTCCCCAAGCTGTTTTAAGAGTAATTAGTTCCAATGGTCCCCGAGTCCGACCCAACCGATCCTTATAGTACCAACCTCCACTCCTCATTATGACTGCAAAGTCGAAACAATGATTCTAAAAACCATGAACTACAGAACAAAGGCAACACTAGGAAACCGCTTTTGAACTAGGAGCTTTAGGAAACTGATCAAATAAGATTAGAATGTGGAAAAAACTGGAGTAACTCCCGATAAAGTAAAGTGCCTATCTAATACTTTTTTACATTTTAGCATAAAAAATGATGCACTGAAGATCTAAGAACTTTAAGCAGAAGAATATAACAGCTCTTATACGAACTCATATCATGTCAAGGCATTGAAAATGGAAACACATTCTTCAAATAACCACAGAAATTTAGACTTACAATCATAGTACCGCTTCTCGAGACGCTTATACCCAATGGCCTGCGCAACATCGATGGGGCGACCAGGTGGATATGGTCTCTGCCGGAAGCCCCAGAGCCCAAAAAAGAACTGTCTCGTAAAATCCCAAAACTTGTCATCCGATTCTCTTTTCGTCTTTATTGCTTTCCTCGCCATAGGCCGTCCATCAAGCCCAGGCACATGAGGAATTGCCCTCCATAGCTTCTTGTCCTCATCTCTGTACGGATTCTCATTCTCTTTGAGCTCCAGCTCATTGTATTTGGCCGCAATTGCCTCTGCACGTTCCAAAAATTGCATAACGGGGCTGGCTCGCAACGCTTTCCAGAGCTTCTCGTTCTTTTCGATCTCCTCTTCGGTTGGATTCTCTTTCTTCTCGAATACAGGATCTTCGTTCAAGATTTTCTCAACCTCGGGGGTGTGTCTGTAATCGGGTAAGTTTTCGGATTCCCAATAGAATTGCTCTAGCATCTTGCCGTAATGCCCTGGTTCATCGGGCGCTTTCTCTGGTTTCTGCGGCTTTTTGAAGACATTCGAGAGGCTCGTTGAAGCAAAGTTTGGTGATGTTGAGGGTTTCTGAGATAACGAGTCTCTAAATGCAATGAGATTTTGGGGAGGGCCCAGGTTAGGACGTCTGGAGAACCAGTTTTCGAAAGGGTTGAAGTTGATTGACGCCATAACTGAGACAGAACCCTGGTTTGAAGAAGGTCAATCAGAGATTAAAATGCTGAGATTTCAGGCTAGTTTTAGCTATTTTCCTCGTCCTGGCTGAAAATGGAGGACTGGCGGAGGAGTCGGAGAGCAGTGACTCGGAGAGCGAAGGGAGCGAGTGGATAGACACACTGAAATTGGGCCAGAATGTGGGCTGTAAGAATAGGGCCTCAAATGGATAAAACACTGACAATGGGCCTTGAGAACTTGGCTGTACAAGTTTGGGCCTACATCAAATCAAAGTGGGCAGGACTCGACAATTGGGCTTAGCCTGAAATTACAAATGTCGCAAACAACGTATTCCCTTTCTTCAATTTTTATTATTAATAAATATTCAATTTTTGGGAATTTTTTTATTATTTAAACATTATTTTTTGGTATCCGGAATGGAAACAATCTGTCGAAAAGTTTTATTTTATAAAATACATTTGGATGATAAATACAATGAGAATATTCATGAAAGTTTAATAATTGATCATATGAATATAAAAGATTTTAAAGTATGAAGATTGAAGTGAAGGTATTTGTCAAATCGAGCTTAATTAGCTACCTATCTCCACCTATCGTTGAACTAAACAAAATGAGAGTAAAGAATTTGTAGTAAACTAAATTTATGTTTTTTTATTTTTTGTTAAATTTATGTGCTAAAACCGAGTAATTTAAATTTCCATAATAATATTCAATTTATATTAATTTGTCGGTAATGAATCATAACTTATAAGAGTAATAAATATTCAGCCATACATTCATAACTTCTTTTCTTTTAAGCTGAAAATAAATGTATAACTTACCACTATAAGTTAAAGAGTAACTTGTGATTCATAACAATAATTTTTAATTTATGAGCTATTAATAGCAACATTGGGAAGGAACATAAGCATAATTCAATAGTTGAAGTATATCCCTACTCGCTAATTTAAGCATAATTCAACTAACTAAAACACATATCTTCAATCAATAGGTTAGATGTTCAAATCCCCACGTCAGAAATTTCAAAGTTTGACTTCACGTAGAAGTTTCAAAGTTCGCTTCATAGGGGTCAAACCAAGCATAACTCAACTAGTTAAAAACATATCTACATAATTAAGAAGTTATGAGTTCGAATCCCCATGCCCCTAAATCTTATTGAACTCGAAAAAAAAAATTTCAACTCATAGGGTTTGTGATGTCATAAGAAATTAAATTTATTTCATATGGTATTAGAGATTGATAGTGTGCCAATTTGAGCATAGCTCAGTAGATAAATGCATGTACTATTATCGCAGAGGTCGATGGTTCGATTCTCCATCTCCACAAATGTTGAACTCAAGAGAGAGAGAGAGATTGAAAGTGCATCTCTAACCCATTGTCTTCCTTGAAAATGGTAGAAAATTATAAATATCCCTACGTTGAAATATTTTATCAAAAAGGAAAAATGAATAAAATCAAATCAAAGGAAGACTCAAGCCTTGTCAACCAATGCTGGCGCTGAGTCTAGATGCTTAGAAACTTCAAACCCTCATCTCCACCACATCTCTGGAGAGCAATTGTCTTTAAGTTCAAATTCTCTTGAACTTTTTTGTCTTCTAATTTCTTTAATGCTGACACTTCTAATTCCCGTGATTTCGTTGCAATTAATCTTCCAAGAGTCTCATGGCCATTTCCGCTCTGTCATTCTCAGTATTTATTGATATCGCTAAATTCAAATTATTGAAAATTACTCTTCCTTGACAATGGCCTTAAAACTCTTGCATCCATGGAATATCTTCCTGAAATTTTCCATTTCCAAATCTACATCTCACTATTTATTAGAGTTTCTTTCATAGGTGAGGATATAAAGAAATTATTGTTTTCTTCTTGATTTCTCTTGTTTCTTATAAGCCTTCTCGAATGGCTATGGCAGCTTCTTTGGCTTGCTTTTTGATATTTCAGTTATGTATTGTTCCACTTTTTGTTCAAGCTTCATTTGTCTACCATGGATTCAATGATTCAGATCTGGTCCTTGGTCAAGGAGCTTCTATCATAAAGCCTTCTGGTTTGTTGATGCTAACCAACAGCTCGCAGTACGTTATAGGCCATGCTTTCAATCCTAATGCCGTCCAGATGTTTGATAAAAGTTCTGAACCAAATTCGGATGTTTTTTCTTTCAGCACAACTTTTGTTTTTGCAATTGTTCCATCAAACTCTGGTCCACCAGTTGGGTATGGCCTCGCCTTTGTTATAGCTCCGTCAACCCAATTTCCAGGTGCTCAAAGTGAACATTTCTTGGGATTGTTCAACTCCTCCAACGATGGCGACCCTTCAAACCATATCTTTGCAGTCGAATTCGATACCGTTCAAGGGCACGATGAGCATAAAAATTCGAAAGGTAACCATGTCGGAATCAACAAGAATAGTGTACTATCAAGTGCATCTGAATCAGCTGAATATTCTAACTATGGCTCTGATGTGAAGCCGGAGGTGAATTTGGATAGTGGTGATCCAATCCAAGCTTGGATCGAATATGATGGCCTTCGTAAGGTTGTGAATGTCACAATAGCTCCTACAAGCGTGGACAAACCAACCGAGCCATTGATTTCATATGACATAAACCTGACTTCAGTTATAAAAGAGATGATGTTTGTTGGCTTCTCTGCATCAACGGGAAAAGAAACAAGTTTCCACTACATTTCAGGTTGGAGTTTTGCAGTTAATGCACCAGCACCTTCGTTAAATGTTTTTCAACTTCCACTGCCACCGAAACAGGGAAATTCTCCATCCCCGGCGCCGACATTCAATCCTCTGGTCACCGTTGTTGTACCAATATTATCTGCTATGACACTTATGGGAATTCTGTTATTAGCCTCCATATTCAGAAGAAAATTTCAAGATGAGAACCTTGAAGAATGGGAAAGAGATTGTCCTCACAGATTTAGCTATAGAGATCTTTACAAAGCAACAAAGGGATTCGAAGACTCTGAGCTTGTTGGATCAGGGGGCTTTGGCTCGGTATACAAAGGTGTCTTACCTTCTACAAGAAGTGAAGTTGCAGTAAAGAAGATAACAAGAAATTCAAATCAGGGAATGAGGGAATTCGCTGCAGAGATCGAAAGCTTAGGCCGACTACGGCATAAGAACTTGGTCAATCTCCAAGGATGGTGCAAGAAAAAGAATGATCTTCTCTTGGTTTATGACTATGTTCCAAATGGAAGCTTGGATTCTCTCCTCTACCATCCAAAAGACAATTTTGTATTGAATTGGGAACAAAGAATCAACATCCTCAAAGGCATTGCTGGTGGATTGTTGTATCTACACGAAGAATGGGAGCGAGTAGTGATCCATCGAGATATTAAGCCGAGCAACGTCTTGATAGATATTGACATGAATGCTCGACTAAGCGACTTCGGTCTCGCTAGGTTATACGACCACGACCAAATATCACACACAACTAGCGTCGTCGGCACGATCGGCTACATCTCGCCCGAGTTGGCTCGCACGGGAAAAGCATCAAAAACTACAGATGTGTTTGCCTATGGAGTTTTACTCCTTGAAGTGGCTTGTGGAAGAAGACCTCTAGAATCAGATTTGTTCATATTGGTAGATTGGGTAATGGAATGCCATGAAAGAGGTCGTATTCTTGATGCAGCTGATCCAAAGTTGAATGCAGTCTATGACATTGTTGAGATGGAGATGGTGTTGCAACTTGGCCTTCTTTGTTCCCATTATAACCCTGAAGCTAGGCCAACCATGAGACAAGTTACGAGATATCTTAATGGAGAAGACCAAATTCTTTCTATCCATCCTTCAACTTATTCTCAAGTTACCTTCCAATCTAACTCGGGATTCACTCAATTTATTCCACCATCTTCGCGTAGTTCAACTACTAGTTTTATCTCTTCAACTTCAATAGACGTTGGTAGATAGTAAGTTACTTTTTGTATTAACTTCTTCGAGATTGGTCGGTGTAAATCAATTTGTACAGGTAATTAATACCATACAATAACAAAAATTAGCCAATCTGAGCATAACTCAGTGGATAAAGGCATGTACTACCATCGCAGAGATCGATGGTTCGATTCCCCATTCCCACGAATGTTAAAAATTGAAACTAGGACCAGTTACAATAACAAAAAATATATATACTTTTGTTTTGATATACAAGAAGTGGGATCTCTTCGTTTTAGACGTCTTCATGGTTTCCATTATTATAATTGTTATTTTTTAATTTAAATGTAAAATGGTCAAAGTATGTCAAACCAAGCATAGTTCAATTGGTTAAAACATATTTTCTCAATTAAAAAATAATGAGTTCGAATCTTCATCCTACATATTCTAGAACTTATAAAAAAAATTGTCAAAGTATCAATCCAAAGGGACTACTATCTCATATTGCTATGTTAAGTCAAGGTTGAGGAGGTTGCTCTATTTGATAAACCGAGTAATTCCCAAAAATATCCCTTTGCAAACTCTTTTTTTTCAACCTATTACTTTTAGGGTTCAGAATTGTCAACTAAAGTGGCCCATACACAAAAAGTAAAATTACAAAATGAGCATGAAATTAGGAGAGCATAAGTTATGATTGGGAGTCTAAGCATAATTATTCTTCACTTTATTAAAAAAATGGTGGGTTTAGAGAGATAAAATACTAAATTACAATCATTTAAGCTTGTGAGGAAATTTTGACGTCATGACGATAGCATAATCTCGTGCCTCATTAAGATACTCGTTTTCAAAGTCTTCTTTTTGACTTCATAATTTGTAATGTACAAAATTAACTTTTTCTATTAAATTAAAATTTTAAATCTCATTGGTCCTTGAACACCTAGATTTTTTTCTTCCTATTTTTTATCTTTAAACTATTAAAATATTTATTTTAATTCAAATTAAAAACAAATCACTTGGTCCATGAAATTTTGTAATTTCTATTTTGAAATTTGAACTTTTTAAAAATAATTATTTAGTCCTTGTTATATTATTTTCCCACTCAATATGTAATTTTAATTGATGTAGTTCAAATACATATGCACATTAATATATTAATATAAATAATTGAAGCTATGTCATTAATTTGTCAAAATCAAAATAAAGGTGATGATCAAAATTATTCCTTTTTTAACATTAGGGGACTAAAATAGACATTTAAAAGTTTAGGCATCAAAATAAAATAATCCTCAAAGTTTATAGACCAAATTGAGATTTAAATTTAAATTTTACTGATTCAACCAAAAAAATAACTATTTAAATATAAAGTTTTGAATGTTTTCCAAATTATATTTTAATCAGCAAACTATATTTTCACATAAATATAAACGTGAATTCAGAATTTTAATATTATGACCCAATGGTCTTCAAAATAATAAAAAATGGTTCAGAAAGTCCAAGTTTCTAACTAAAATCAAGTATGATTAATGGCAAAATGCATATGACTTGTTAATGGCAGTGAGAAATGAGCTCTCAGAAAACTGGGCTTAAAGATTGCCTGAACGGGCACTTTCTTTTGTTTTTTAATACACAATTTCTTTTGTTCTTGTTTTGAAAAAGAAAATTTCTAGTATTCCTATGAAAATTTTTCCAATCATTCATCATTGTGGCTGGCCAAATTAACATTCTTTAATAATGACGTGGAACCAATAATGTTGGGGATAGAAATCGCTAAGACGCGTGGGCAAACTCGGAGACGCCACGCGTATAAGCACACCTCGGCCAAGAGCCAAGGTGAAACGTAGCACTTTAGCTCAGTCAGTGTGGGGCGAGCTCAAAAGATGGGTTGGCCCCCAAAATCACTCTTGGCTGGATGTGAAGGGAGAGATTCACTCCCCCAATCACTCCGCCTCTAATCAGCCACGGATCGACTGATTAGGAGGGATTACACCACAAATGATTAACATTTGCTCTAGGATAAATATCAAAGGAAATAACATTGAAAGGTACGTGCTGAAATCTTAAGATAATCCTTACTTATTTCCTCTGCCTAGCTGACTTGAGCGTCGGAGTGTGGTACTTGCCACGTCATCTCACCTCATCCTCTTCTTTCAGATCCGAGGTGAACAGATATGCAGTCCACGTCACCCGACAAGATTTCTCGTGCATTAACAAATAAAATATTATAATATATTACTTATTGATGTGTCAAATGGTGAATGAAAAGAGGATGTGCTACCGCTAAAAATTTTCCTGCTAAGCTACCAAGTTTAGAAGTATTCAATGTAGATGGTGAGAAGGAGAGCATCAAAGAAGTTTGGTCTCTGGCGGCTCTTTTAGGGGTTGAACGAGTCTATATATCCATTGCATTAACTTTCGTCAGTTAAGTTGGAAACTAATGTGTGGCACTGGCATCAGCTTCGTCAGCCAACACATGCACATATTTGGACTTCAGCCTCTGAAATTTAAAACTTTCCCCATCAAGCCATTTATCTCTCATTCCCAATGACTTTACTCTACTCAACGCGCTCAAATCGATGACTCTCTCAAACCTTGTGACCCTCCATAGTTCCCAAGTCAGTAAGCCATCTGGGTTTCTCCTCCAATTGACCAATTCCAGGCCTCTTCTTTATATTAACAATGGAGTTCAAATGCTGACCCATGTTTTCTTCTTTAGAGCTTTGTTTTCTTACAAAGCCACATGGCTATTGCAGCTCCTTTAGCTCTTCTTTTTGTGTTCCTCATCTCTTTGGCTGCTCCTTCTGCTCAGTCTTCATTTCCGTACCATGGATTCAACGACACAAACTTTGCTCTTGATGGAGCGATTGTTGTGAAACCGTCTGGTGCGTTGAGGCTCACCAACAGATCACAATACGTCACAGGCCATGCATTCTATCCCGTTTCATTCCAGATGTTTGATAGAAGTTCTGATTCATTTCCGAATGCTTCGTCTTTCAGCACAACTTTTGTTTTCGCAATCGATCCATCAAGCCCCAGCTCAAGTGGCTATGGCTTGGCCTTCGCCTTAGCTCCATCAACCCAAATTTCAGGTGCTGACAGTGGACACTTCCTCGGATTATTCAACTCTTCCAACAATGGAAGCTCTTCCAACCATATATTTGCTGTTGAATTTGACACTGTTAATGGGCAAGGTGAAGAAAAGAACACCAGAGGAAACCATGTTGGGATCAACATCAATAGCATTTCATCAGTTGCATCAAAAGCTGCTGCTTATTCCAACTATGGTGATACTAATGACAACGATTTTGAAATCGATTCTGGTGATCCAGTTGTTGCTTGGATTGATTATGATGGTCCCAGCAAAATTGTGAACGTCACTATAGCTCCAATGAAGCAGCAGCAGCAAAACCAGAAACCAACAGAGCCACTCCTTTCCCATCCGATTGATCTGAATCCTGTTCTAAAGGAACAAATGTTTGTCGGTTTCTCGGCTTCGACCGGAGATAAAACAAGCTCTCATTACATTTTGGGATGGAGTTTTGCAGTGAATGGACCAGCGCCGCCCCTGAATTATTCCCTCCTTCCCAACCCACCAAAAGAGCAAGATCCTCACACTTCTTCACCATCCAATTCCCACTTCAAGGTTATTTTAGCAGTTTTATCTGCTGTGACCATTCTAGGAATTACTTTCTTAGCTTTTAAAAGAATGTGGCAGACTGAGAGGCTGGAGGATTGGGAAAGAGATTGTCCTCACAGATTCAACTACAGAGATCTCTACACAGCAACAAAGGGATTTAAAGGCAGTGAGCTAATTGGAGTTGGGGGGTTCGGCTCAGTATATAAAGGAAAGTTACGTTCAACTGGAATTGAGATCGCTGTGAAGAGAGTAAAAAGAAATTCACCCCAAGGAATGAAGGAATTCGCAGCAGAAATTGAAAGCTTAGGACGATTAAGACACAAGAACTTGGTGAATCTTCAAGGATGGTGCAAGAAAAAGAACGATCTCCTCATAGTTTACGACTATATTCCTAATGGTTGCCTCTATTCTCTTCTATATCATCCGAAAAACAACTATGTATTGAATTGGAAACAAAGATTCAACATCCTCAAAGGAATTGCTGCAGGATTATTGTACCTTCACGAAGAGTGGGAGCAAGTGGTGATCCACCGAGATGTGAAGCCAAGCAATGTTCTAATAGACGCCGACATGAATGCTCGATTGAGCGATTTTGGTCTAGCCAGGCAATATGACCACGACGAAGTATCGCACACGACCGGCGTCGTCGGCACGATCGGCTACATAGCGCCGGAGTTGGTTCGCACAGGGAAGGCTTCGAAAAGCTCCGATGTGTTTGGCTACGGAGTTTTGCTTCTGGAAGTGGCTTGTGGAAGAAAGCCTCTGGAGTCGGACCAGTTCATATTGGTGGATTGGGTGATGGAGTGCTTTGAAGCGGGTGGAATCCTTTACGCGGCGGATCCGAAGTTGAATTCGGTTTATGAGGTTGCAGAGATGGAGATGGTGCTGCAATTAGGGCTTCTGTGTACTCACCAGAAACCAGAAGCTCGGCCGACGATGAGACAGGTCACGAGGTTCCTTCACGGCGACGATCCACTTCCGGCGGTTGACGGTTGGGATTGTTCTCAAAGTTACTCCAGATCTAACTCAAGAATGATTGAAGTGATTTCAGCAACGTCTTATCGTTCGTCATCCATCGGCGCTATCTCGTCTAGCTCCATAGAGGCAGGCAGGTAGTCAACCCTTTACCTCTCTTCTTCTTCTTCTCCTTCTCCTTCTTCCTCTTCTTCTTCCTTTTAGGATTAAATGTTCATTCTTTAGTTCCAAGCTTTTAAATATTGTAATTTAGTTGTTGAACTTTGTATAAAAATCCCTATTTAAAATCATTCGTTCTTTTATCCAAATTTAGTACAAAATTTGTAGAATATTAACCAAAGTTTGATTCATTTCAAAATATTATTATTATTTTTTGGTTGAGAATTAAGAGTGTAGGTTTTTTTCTTAGAACAAAAACAAAAAAATTCCTATTTCAAAAAAAAAAAAAAAAAATTCCGTTGCCGGGATTTGAACCCGGGTCTTTCGGGTGAGAGCCGAATATCCTAACCAACTAGACTACAACGGATTGCTGATATCGGATGGGTTAGATATAAACAGTTTCTAAAATCATGAAACTTTTACGGAAAAAACAATTTGTCTTCTCGGGCTCAGCCCAAAAGAATGTAATTTCAAGGCCCATTTGTAAGCACATGGATGGGCCCTCAAGCCGTCCTCAAGATAACGACTCAATTCTCGCTTCCTTCCCATGCCAAAAGTAATCATCCTTCCAAAGAATCTTTGTTTAGAATGATTGGAAACGAGGAATGAGAGTTCTTTTTTATTTTTTTAGTTATTATTATTATTATTATTATTATTTTGTATTTGAATTTGGTTTTGTAAATAACCTGGGAAATGGAAAAGTTTGTTCATCAAATTGAACATGTCGGGATATGTAAGTTTTTCCTTATGGAGATAGACATTTGTAACTTTTATGTATGTTACTGTAGCCAATGAACAGACATGGAGTGGATCGAAAATTCAATTTTTGACTATTGTAGGGTCTAAGGCAGAGATAACATAGGCAGCCAAATGTTTTCAGAGATAAGTAATTGGGTTTCTATCTAAAAAGAATTTCCAAGAGACTTGTTCCATGAAGAATTGACGTGGGTAGTCTATTTATGAGGTAGACTGCAGTAGAAAAGGCTTCGTCCCAAAATTCCGAGGGCATTCTGGATTGTGAAAGGAGAGTAAGGCCAATGTCTACAATATGACAATGTTTTCTTTCGGCTATGCCATTTTGTTGGGATGTGTATGGACAAGAGAACCTATGT
>JAOANK020000045.1:3110915-3122106 GCA_026257165.2 Telfairia occidentalis | reverse complement strand
AATTAATTTGTGCATTAATCAAACTTAATTTTATGCACTGTTTGATTTTATTGAAATTAGTGAGTTTACGATAATTTCTACATTGTTTTTTTTCTTTTTTTGGGGAAAAACTAATAACTAGCAGAAGTTGCCAACTTAAGAATAGAGTTAAAGACATATCTCTCCGACCAAAAGGTCTTGAGTTGGCTCCCTACCCTATGTTGTTGAACTCAAAAAGAAAATGAACGTAGGGCTAAAACTGCAACACTTATCTAAGTACATGGTCAAATTTAATAAAATTAAAAGCTTGGAGAGAAATTAATACAACTTCACAAGTTTATTAGAATGGTAAAAATTGATTTTCTCCTCTATTATTATTATTATTACAACGTTGTTTTATCATGACCAACTTGTTTAGCATAATGCAAGAAGATATATATTAAACCCTTAGAGAGGTTGGAATAATTTCATGTTATTAAATATGGACAGGAATGTTCGATTTGTCGGCTGGAACAGAACACGCCGCAAGAGAAATAGTGAAATGCATGAATTTGGCAAGGGGAGGCATTCATGCAATTCTTTTGGTATTTTCAGTGAGAACCCGATTCTCTCAAGAAGAAGAAACCACAATCCAAATCCTACAAAATTTATTTGGATCCAAAATTGTGGACTACGTCATCATAGTGTTAACAGGCGGTGACGAATTTGAAGACGACGAAAATTCACTTGAAGATTACTTGACCTATGAGTGTCCCGCGGCGTTTAAGGACATTTTAGCGGCCTGCAAGGACCGGTGGGTGCTTTTTGACAACAAAACCGGAGATGGATCGAAAAATGATAAGCAAGTGAATGAGCTTTTGGGCGTGGTGAATGAGGTGATAGCGCAAAATGGAGGACGGCCCTATATGCCCGCCTCGTCTTTTGATGTCAAGCTTGAGGAGGAGTCGAATGGAGTCAAAACCAAGCTTAAAGTTGAACAGCCCTACACACGTTCCTTCTTTTCTGATCCCAAGATTGATGACAAGTTCAATGAGGTAATTAGCGTGTCCCACATCTCTTTTTTTAAATTAGTCGAACAATTGTGAGGTTTGGGGTCCGAGCATAGTTCAATTGGTTAAAGACATATCTCTCTAAATAAGAGGTTATAGGGTCAAATCTTTCTACCTCACATGTTGATGAACTAAAAAAAAAAAATTTGGGGCGTTGAACCAGTAGATGCCTTACCACTGGGCTATGCTCGGATTGGCGCCCCACATCCTTTCTTGTGTGTGTATATGTATACACGTGCGCTTGTGTGTGCATGTGTATGACAATACTCCGATGAGAAAAAACTCTAATAATTCAATAATAGGAAAAAATTTTCATACTTCCCTTCTTTTTTTGCCACATCAACAATATTTAAGAATAGTGTGGGGGTCCATAAAATAAAATAATAAATTATTATTTAATAATGTGTCAAATTATGGATTGAAGAAATAGATACTATGGTAGTAATAGAAATTTGTCCCACACCCTTGTGTAGAGATATTCTTGCCCACCATATTTTAAAATTTGACAACTATTCATTTTTTGGAAGAAAAATTTCTTATTTTCTGCATTTCTTTTTTCTAGTTATCAAAAATATAATAGTAGTGTGATATTAAGATATATACCTACTAGTGTGCAACCAAATATTTTTCTTATATATTTATATATATAGAAATGGTTATTTGTTGATTTTCTTTTCATTTTTCTAAAAAAATAGGACAAATTGCAAAAACTCTCTCTAAACTAAATTATAGGGGGTTACAATCACATACTGAATCTTCAATTTGATCCATCATCCAAAAATTTGTTACAATTAAACTTTTAAATATTGCAAAATGCATATATATATATATCTTATAGTTCAGGAATGGTCTATGCATTTTGTAATATTTAAAGGTTTAATTGCAACACTTAGTAGTTTTAGGGAGTGATTAATCAAATTAAAAATTTGAAAGTGTGATTGTAACAATTTCTATATAGTTTATGAATGTTTTTTTTTTTTACATAAAATATTTGTATAAAAACTATAATTTTAGTTAAATCGAGCATAGCTCAACTGGTTAAAAGTCATATTTCCTTGACCAAAAGATCATGGGGTTTTTAAATCCCCCAATTCTCACATGTTCTTGAAGTAAAAAGAACTATGATTTTAATATAAAGTAAATGATATAAATTCTTTTATATTCTCTTATGAACTTAATTTGGAAACCGTGTTTTCGTTTATAAATTTAAATTTATCAGAATACCTATTATATAATTATTTAATTTGGGGAATTTTTTTTTTTTTTGGTTTATTTATATTTAGTATAGATGGAGTAACTAAGTTTTTTTTTTTTTTATTTTAATAATTTAAAATTTCACTGACAAGAAAATAAATTTAATTGAATTTATGACCCTCCTGGTATAAAACTCAGAGCATCCTCAAGGAGAGCAGCAAGCTTAAACAGAAATTGGCAGAAGAAAGAGAAGCCTCGCTTCAAGCAAAAAAGAGAGAGCAGCAGTTAAAGAAACAATATGAGGATGAAATTAGGAACCTCAAAGAGCAGTTAAATAGAACTCAAAACGAAGAGCAGCAAGATAACGCATTTCAAAGGCCGTTAGTGATCAAGGTCAAGCAACCCCTTCACGGATGCCGTATTCTTTGAGTTCTAAACATTATATTAAAACTGCATTAATTAATATAATCATATGCATTATATGTGTTCTCAAGAAAAAAAAAACATATATATAAATATATATATATAATACGTAATGTGCGTATTTTAAATGTAATAAAACAGTGATTGAATAAAGGCATGCAGCTACTTGCTTTGCCCGTGTGGATTGTAAATGTAAAAGTATCTATCTAATGAATTCGTTTGATATCGTACATTTTTTTAGTTCAATATGTGAGAGTGAAGATTAGAACATCTAACTGTTTGATCGATGATATATATCTTAATTAATTGAATTATGTTTAGGTTAACTTTTTTATATCGTCTATCCTATACGCTTTTATTGACTTCGAATTCAAATTATTCCAGCAAAATAAATTAATATTAGTTTCATGTTTTTTTTTATGGACTATTGAAATGAAAATGGTCAAACATTCACAGTTTTCTTAAAGGTTAAATATAAAAAGAGTGATTTTCAACTTTTTCAACAAATTCTCAATTTTACTTTTAATATATTAAAAATTATCAATTAGATCATTTCATAAAAAAATTCGTTGAAATTTGTTGATCAAAAGTTGATGTACATCATCAAATTGTTACTTCATTAACATTTCTCGAATGCTATTTTGACATATGAAATTGACCACTCTATCTATTTGCAAAACACGACATGCTAATCAATAAATCAAAATTTTTTCCAAGTGACATCACATGACCAAGAAGGAGGTTCACGTCCAAATATATTAATAAAATTAAATTTTATTTGATGGAATGATCCCATTGACAATTTTTAATATACTAAAGGTAAAAATGAGAATTTAAAAATATTATAGACCAAATTGAGATAAACATTAAAAATTTAGGACTATTTAATATACTTTTTTTTTTTTTTGAGTTCGGACTATTTAATATATCTAGAATTAAGTACTTTTATATATATGAGGAGTTGACTCATTATTATAGTTGGTTAAATGTAGTAAGGTCGAGAAAAATTTGACAAAAATTATGGATTTTAAGGAAGGCAAACATATATGATTTAAAAAAAAAATTGTGAATATCGTGATATTTAATCAAACCATAGAGTTCAAATTCAAAAATTAATTTTAAAATTATAACAAGTGAATAAAATGTAATAACATGGTTTATTTAATTATTCGTTATTTGCTATATTCGCTAAATTTATTTGCTAATTACCATAATTACCATTGAACTTAACTTTATTTACTTAATTACTTAATTAATTAACTTGATTAAAAAGTACTTAACACATGTTAACTTCAACCCAAGCTAATCAACGATAGTTAAATTAACTAATTGAACAAAATATCATGTATTTAATTTATTATGCTTATATGATTTTACTCGCTTTCACATTAAAAGAGATTTTGACAAATTGCCAAATCGAGCATAGTTCAATTATTTAAAGCATATATTTTCGATCAAAAGATTAGAGGTTCAATCCCTAATTCATGTTGTTGAATTAGGAAAATGGTCTTACGAATTTGTGAATTTAAAGAAATAGACTTATTAAACATATTTGTTTGTATAATGTGGAGGCTTGAATAAAATATAGATTTTTAACTCTATGTTTCAATTTTAAAGTTGGATTAAGATTTTATTGATACTTTTTTATGCAGTGCGGTTTTCTTCTCATTATAGAACATAAATATTATATTAGTTTTAATAAAATTAATGAAATAAATAAAGTATAAACTATTATTTTAAAAAAAAAACTATATCATTTGGCGTAAAAGGTTGAACTTTAATTTATTTTTAGAATGAAGGTTGAATTTTAAATTAAAAAAAGGGATAAATATGTTATAAATGATTTCCAATTATCCTATATATTAGTGTTAATCCAAAATTATAAAAATTTAGGTTTTTCCGGCAATAAAGAAAACATTCGACTATAAAATGGTAAGAATATAGTATTAATCGGTAGCTTTCCGCGCGCAAAAATTAAATATCATCAAGGAGAAGATTACCATAGAGAATTTCTGCGAAGAGAGAGCGCAAGTGGAATGGCCATTGACTTGGAAGTTGGGAGTGAAAACCGATGAATTCACCCATTCAGCTCTCATCCGAATGATCGTCGATCAGATTCTCTAAGGAAGAGATCGCCTGAGTCAGGTTGATCAAATCATGTTTGCCAAGCGATTGTTGCAGAAGGCCATTCATCATTCTCAGGTATCGTCTTCTACCTTGCTTCCTCGGGGTGACGGTTGTTTCTTCCATCAGTTTCTACTTCGACACGATATTTGAATTCATCATCAATGCAGATGATCTAGGGTTTTTCTTAGTTCAAAATTGATGAAATCCGCAACCTGAGTTGGCGGCGAATATAATCGATTAGAGGACTAATCTTAGCGTATATTTCAATGTTTTATTTATCTCACAAGTGAGAAATGGAAGATAGATTCCATTTGATGCAATCCGCAACTCGCAGAGGCTTGAGACGAATATCATCGTTTAGGGAACTAATCTTAACGTATATTTTCAACGTCTTGGTTAAGTTGCGAGCGAGGAATGGAAGATATATTCGTTTCAGCTTTGCACAAATTTTAGGTACTACTGGTCAACTAAGAAACGGGGAAGAGATAGTATAACATTTTTTATTTTTTTTATTTTTTGCATTTCTCGTTACTGCTCTTGGCTTGTTTGGCGTCTCATTTTTTACGTCGTAGCATCTTTTCGCGGCAATGCTGTTAGTTGTTCTACATTTGATCACTGAGCCTTCGTAAATGTGTAACTAATCAGAAACGACATGGTCATCTGTTTTCATATTTTCTCCATTCAGCATGCTGCGCAGCGCGGTAGTTTAACTCCGGATGACTTGGATCTCAGAGTCACGGTTCACTATGGCATCCCGTCAACCGCATCAATTCTTGCTTTCGACTCCATCCAGCGACTACTGGCCATTGGAACACTGTGAGTTGGTTCTAGATCTCTGTTAGTTGTAAATGTTGATGAATCTGAGCTAAAAAGAGTTAAAGCGATCAGTGGCTTGTTACCTTATCTGATCTATGAATAGTGTGTTCTCGTACTATTCAGGTTTTTTTCCCTTTCTTTTTTCTGTTTGATTGGGTAATCTCACGCACTGGTATAAAAGAATTGGCCACTAAGTTTGTTTTTGGCCTATCTTGTACGTTATGCAAGATCATCGTGATGTTATCCCATGGAATCTATGGCAACTTGAAGTCGGAGAAGTGAGGGTTTGACTTTGATATAAGTATTAGTAGAAATCTAGAGAGAAAACATGTAGACATCTTTTTAACTGAAAGATCTTTTCATGCCAGGGATGGAAGAATAAAAGTGATTGGTGGAGGTGGTATTGAAGGGCTTCTTATGTCCCCAAACCAATTGCCTTACAAGTATTTAGAGGTAAAATTACTGCAGCTTTTAAAATTGAGTCATAAACTCACTTCTTTCTGATTTTTTCTTCTACGCAACTGAGAATGCAATTCTTCTTACAGTTTCTGCAGAATGAAGGTTATTTAGTTGGCATCTCCAATGACAACGAAATTCAGGTATTGAATCTTCACCAACCAAGTAGTTTTGGATTCCTGGTAACCATGACGAGATACTAACCTTCATCCCTATATCATGAATCAAATCAATAATGTTTTAACCTCACTATGTTGTTTACTCCTGCATTGCATTCTTAAGTTTATATACTTGAACGTCAATAAAATTGGTAAGACAGTGAGTTAAGGTTGGTTTTCAGTTTTATTACTATTTTTGGTTATCTATAGCAGTGTTCTGGGATAATATGAGCTTACTCTTTTCTGCAATTTTATCATGATAGTAGTTGATTGCGATTTGCAAGCATCCAAAATTTTTATTCCTCAGTAACGGGATTTTTTAGATTACCTTTTTCTTTTTGTGGCATGACGCTGCTGTACATGTTTAGGTGGATGCACGTTTGTCCATGTAGAAATGATTCAGTATTAGTTGTTTCTTTTTCATGGCAGGTCTGGAATCTTGACAGCAGATCTATAGCATGCTGTTTACAGTGGGAATCAAATATAACTGCTTTTTCCACTGTTGGTGGCTCCCACTTTATGTATACCAACCACCTTTGCACCATCTCATTCAACTTTCTATTAGCCAATAACGGGAAATTGATTTGTTCAGCCATTATTTCAATAAATGAAAATAAGCAACTATTCCATAACATGCAGGTATGTTGGGGATGAGTACTGTTTAATGTCAGTGATCAAGTTTGATGCTGAAGATAAAAAACTTCTGCAGCTGCCATATCATATTTCTGCAACTTCTATCAGTGGTAATATCTGCTGTTTCTTTCAGTTGAAGACATGTATGTATAGTTTATAGAATTGCAGGATGTATAATTCTGCATATGGTTCCATTAATGTACAGTTCTTGCTTGATGTATTTAATTCCATATTACAAGGGTGATTTTTTTAAAAAAAGGAACGCAAGTAAAAATAGTGGGTGATAGTTGCACGAGCAAAGTGTGATAACTCAGATGTTCAATGCATTTTACTCTTCCTTCAAGCGTATTACCATACACTTACCATACACTGTTTTTTCAACTTTTTTTTTGCCCATAGATGTTGCAGGATTTCCATGTCCTGATGATCAGCTCTCACCTGTTATTGGAGTTCTTCACCATTCTTCTTCTGTTGGGAATAGGCAAGATTCTAGCACGGATTGAATTAACTTTGTTAACTTCTTTGCTTTTGGATTTGAAATGTTGGTACTAAAGGTTATTATTCTATATATTGCCAATAATGAACTTATGGTAAGTGTATGTTAGTACCTTTATGTTGGTACTAAAGGTGTTAAACTATGTTTTTAGATTGAGTTAGTATGTTGCCTGAGAAGCGCAAACATGAATATGGGACAAGCATTACATGAATATGGTGATTTATCATTTATGAAGAATTTAGGACACAATTGCTTCTTATCAGGAAAAAAAAAGAAGAAGAGAAAAGTTTAGGACCTAAGGATGGACATGTTGAAGATACATGTACAAATATTTTTTATTCCCACTATGGTTGACATTTGAACACACTCTCATTTTTCAAATTATCATACTTAAAGTTCATATTTAAAACTTTGATGTTTGTATTAAAAACTAATTACATAATTCTATTGATGCAACGTTTTATTTCAGAAATTTGTTTGTGGTTATTAAAAACTATCTTTAAAACAAAGTCTATAAAAGCTGTAGTTATATCCTTGGAAAATAATTCCAATATTTCCCATTTACATACGATTTGTTTTCTTTAGTTTTTTTTTTCTTTTGCATGAAGATCAGTGCTTTTTCCTTCTAATTTTAGTTTGTGTTATTCTCTCAGTGTTTTGATAGCATATGCAAATGGCTTGTTTTTACTTTGGGACGTCTCAAGAGGTCAAGTTCTTTTTGTTGGAGGTGGCAAGGATCTGCAGTTGAATGATGGACTTGATGAATCATCAAGCAAAGTAGATGATAACATTCCAATTGATGCTTTGGAAAATAGTTTAGCCGAGAAGGAGATAAGTGCCCTCTGTTGGGCATCTTCCAATGATTCAATTCTTGCCGTGGGATACATAGATGGAGATATCTTATTCTGGAAAACATCGATTACTGCTTCTAGTAGAGGTCAACAAGGTTCACCATCATCTAAAAATGTTGTTAGGTTACAATTATCATCTTCAGAAAAAAGACTTCCTGTTATTGTCTTGCATTGGTCTGGAAACTGTAGAGCACCGAATCATTGTGACGGGCAGTTATTCATCTATGGCGGTGATGAGATAGGATCTGAAGAAGTTTTAACGGTGTGTTATTTCATTCTTACTTTTTAAATTGCTCTGTCATTTCCATAGCTCCTTTGTATGCTAGGATGTGGTTAATGAGTTAAAGGATATCCTCTGACGAAATTCACATCTCAATCAGTAATTAAACTGCAAATGTCTTCTTCACTTGTACTGTCAATTGGAAGGCTAAAGTTTGAGTAGAAAAGGGCAACTTTCATTTCTTTGACAGCATTGTTCTCTTAATGAGAGTTTTGCAGGCAGATATTTAATACCATAATTTGCTCGCTATTTTCATTTTCTTTTTTATTAAGTTTCTATAGAAGATACAATGTTGACTTTTTGAGTAATGGTATCTAATATTTTGGAATCTTCACTATAAATAGGTACGTTAGTTTTATGTTTTGACTTTCAACAGGTTTTAACCATTGAGTGGTCACCTGGAATGGAGATTTTGAGATGTGCTGGTCGTACAGAGCTCAAACTTCATGGCTCTTTTGCAGATATGATCTTGTTGCCAAGTTCTGGTGCTGGGGATGGTCTCAAAGCAGCTCTTTTTGTGCTTACAAATCCTGGGAAACTGCACTTTTATGACGAAAGTACACTTTCTGCAATAGTAGGTAAGACGGACAGCAAACCATCAATTTCTCCACTGGCGTTTCCTGCAATGGTACCTACTGTAGAGCCATCCATGACCACGTCGAAGTTTATTAAGTTGCCCTCTGGGGTATCCTCGTCAAAGCTTTTATCCGAGGTATTGTATTTACTACCCTATATATGAACCTCTTTCTCTTCTGCTCTGTGTTTGCGCCATCAACACCCTTGACTTGACTTCAAGAATTTGTTCTCTTAGCTGAAGCTTAGTTCAACAGAACTTCAAGCTTCTATTTCAAAGTGGCCGTTGACTGGAGGAATACCCCATCAGTTGTCTACAATGAAAGATGATAAGGTGGAGAGGGTATACTTAGCTGGTTATCATGATGGTTCTATACACGTTTGGGATGCCACTCATCCTGTATTTTCTTTAATATGCCATTTAGATGCTGAGGTTAGAGCTCCAAGTAAGCTCTATTATTTTTCTGATAGAAGGAAGTGATATAAATTATATTATTAATGCTTAAATATTTGGCAGTTGGAAGGTATAAAGATCGCTGGTTCGTGTGCTCCTGTATTAAAATTGGACTTCTGCTGTGCTACTACTTGTGTAGCTGTTGGCAACGAATGTGGTCTGGTTAGAAATCTTTTGTTGTTTAGATAAGATTGGGCTTTTAATATTCTTTTGTACTTATTGCTTCCATACTGAACTAACTTGAATAGGTGCGGGTTTATGACCTTAAAGGCAGTGCTGATGAGAAAAACTTTTACTTTGTTACTGAATCTAGACGTGAAGGTAATCTAATTTGTAAATTCTTCCCCTCCCTCCTTTTTCTCCAAAAAGGGGAAAGAAAAGAAACTTCATTAGAGTATCGAAAAAATATTTTTTTCCCATGCTAACGAATCTCAAATACTATTTGAAAACTAGGGCCTTAGTATTTATAGAATGGATCCTCCGTGTTTAGTTAAAATTTCATGTGATCTATTATCCTCAAAGATCTTGAGAAACCAATGTTTTGTCAAGGTCAGAGTTTGGATTGGTTGAAGGAGAGTCATTGATTATGTGAACAGTTGAGCCTCTACATTAAACTTCAACATTTTAAAAAAAATGACGAGATAAAGTTTGCAATTAGAGCACAGATAAAAATAGTGCCCATTTTTTTACGCAAAGGCAAGCTTGTAAATTATTATAAGTGGTTGAATCTTAGATTACTATGCTTCTCATAGTATTCTTCATTTACTTGGTTGTTCACCAAATGATAGGCCATGTGTCTGGATTATCTTAATTACTTAATAGTACGGTACATATTTTTACTAGAAATCAATGTATTATATTAATAAACATGATCAACTTGTTCCACAGTTCACAGTCTGCCTCAAGGAAAAGGACCTCACTGTAGAGTTGTTTTTTCTCTCCTAAATTCCCCAGTTCAAGCGTTGAAGTTTTCTAAATGTGGTGTTAAACTTGGTGTGGGGTATGGAAGTGGTCGTGTAAGAAGTCTCCACATCATAAAATTTTAACTATACTTTCTTATATAGGGTCTCTTAGCTTGTGTTCTTTTCAGATTGCAGTGCTGGACATTTCTTCATCATCAGTTTTATTCTTTACGGAGGGCATATCTAACTCAAGCTCTCCCATTATTTCAATGATTTGGAAAGGACATTCTGCTACTACTCATGGCCCTTTAAAGAGCCCCAGGCACTCGGGAACTCGATCTGCAGTCAACTGTGCAGAAGAACCTTTATTTATCTTAACCAAGGATGCAAAGATCAATGTTCTTGATGGTACTGCAGGTAACATGATCAGCCCCCGGCCGTGGCACTTGAAAAAGGAATCAATTGCAATTTCAATGTATGTCATAGGCAAGTACTATACTTTATCCATCTTGACAAGATAAGAAAATAACTTTGGGCGTATGTACCTTTGTCATCACACCGTTTTTTGTCGTTGTATCCAGAGGGTGGTATTTCTGTATCTGGATCTTCTGATGAAAAGCATGTCGAGGAGTCCTCCCGAAATCCTACTACTTCCAAAAGTGAATGTGTTCCTGGCAGTGGTTTAGGTGGATCAAATTTGCATGAATCCGAGCATCACTCTTCTGCAGAAACACCATGCTCTGCCGAAAAGTTTCTTCTCCACCTGCTCCTTAAACTGAATAAACTTTGAGAGAGTCTCA